>JAUKPT010001228.1:0-15961 GCA_032273505.1 Nanomia bijuga
TTTAAATGCGGCAATTGTGAAATTGATTACGTCGGACAGAACAAAAAGACATTGTTCAATAAGAATAAGAGAACATCTTCTATATTTGCCAACTGTCGTCTAGGACGGTTAAGGACACTTGAGGACGCTTAACCCTTAACCTACTGGGCTTTTTTACTGAGCAATATTACTGGGGGGGGGGGATTCCACCCCCATCTCTAAAATCCCTAAAAATGAAGCAATTGAGGTATAACCCGGCCGAGTTATAGAACTCTATGATATCTACCAGAAAAATTACCCCTTGTTTCAACATTTTGCCTACGTCAGCACTTTTTTGTGATGACGTCATTATACTAGTACAGAAAAAGCGGTCAAGTGCCTTCCTCGCGCCTCCCTCCCTTAAATCTTTAAAAATCATGCAATTTGGTCGAGACTTCCTGGAGTTATAGTCCTTGATATGATTTACCGGGAAATCAATGAATATGATTTTTAGTCCAATATTTTGCCGACGCCATCATTTTTTGTGATGACGTCTTTTTCATATACATACGGAAAAATCTGTCAAGTGCCAACAAATGACGTCACTAGCTCCAAATTTCAAAAAATCTTGTGGAGATGTTTCTCATAACACCATAAACAAATCTTGAAGAGATGAGCCTCACATCATAACCCAAACAAATTCGTACCTACCCCTGACAAAAGTCCTATAACTTCTGACAGGTGGTTCAATTGACTTAGAACCTTTTTAAAAGGTGTAAAACTAAATAATACTAAAAGTCAGAAAAGGACAAGGCTTTATCTTCTTTTATTTTTGAGTTATTGAACAAAAACCAGCAAGGGCGGAATCCCCCCAGTAGGTTTAGGGTTAAGGTCAAAAAGGACACTTGAGTACATTCGAGTCACTTTTAGACCAGTACGTATGTTTTTTTAGGGATTCCAATGTCGTCACGAAAAATGCGTTATTCATAAGTTTGAATTTTTTTTCAAACTCACAGCTTGCGTCTTATCGCTTCAAGATGTTAGCTCGAATATACAGTTCCACTTTTGCCATTTGCTTAACCCTATCCAGACTGGGGTCCAGACTGTGGGTCAAAGTGACTTCTGCTCGCACGAAAACGTTTGCCACTTTTGAACTGTTTAATATTTTGGGCTGAATTCTTCTGACTTTTCCTAAAAGTTATCAGGCAACACTTTCCATATTTTTTTGTGTCAAAATACCCACTACCTGGACCAGGAACAGTACCTATTTCCAGGTAGGTATTTGCTTTTTTCTTGTTGTATGAGTAGAAACACGATATATAATTACTAATATCCTCTTAAATGACATAATGTTCGATTCTAGATTGAACAAAAGTTTCGCCGACAATTTTTATTATGAATTTAATAACTTTCCAGATTTACAGGTAATTATTAGACACCTGCTGGTACTAGAATCTTCCTTTTTTGAAGTATGAAATTATGGGCATATCATACATCGTTCGAAGTTATTTTTGAAGCAGAATAAGTTGAAATACATTTAACTTCAATTTAAGTTACTGGAATGATTCCAGAAAATGTTTTTCATAAAATGATAATATTTTGCTGAAAATACCCATTGAAAATGTTTTGTCATAATTACCATGAATATATTATTTACTGGAAATTAGAAGTGAATGGAGATATATTAGTCTATGTTGTGGGTTCCTATGGTGTTACTGACCAAATTGGCTGTCACAAGTAGACACTTTATGTGCACCTAGCACTTCACAAAAATATGCATACCAACATAGTGACATCATCCTCTCCCTGGAATTGAGAACGGAATTTTGAATCTTTTTTGTATGAACCTTAAGAAAATAGGTTAAGAAAATATTTCCTGAAAATTTCAAAGAAAAATATTCATTTGTAAGGTTTTTATGATAGATTTAGTAATCGGGCGTGAAAGTGACCCTCTAATCCTGGGAAAACGCAAAAAGCAAAGAACACAGTAACCTCTTAATAACCCATTTCTATGTATAACTGCAAATTTCGATAATGAAGGATGTATTTTATATTCTCATCAATATCGGGAATTAGTTTTTCCGCAGAAAACCTAAGAGTCTATTTTGCCTCAATTTCTTCAGCAGTTATCTTAATCGTCCAACCTTTATTCTCATTCTCTATTTTTTTCCCTTTCTTTATTTACTTGTATTCTTATTCTTTTTATTCTTCATTCCCTATTTTTATTCGTATATTCTTAAACTATTTATTCAGAAGCTATTGTAGATTATATCCAAATATATTTATACGAACAAAACAAAAAAACAAAGATTCCTTCATTATAAGAGCTGTTTTCCTCAGAGCTGTTATTGCTATTTCTACCCCAAACGTTTAGAATCACCCTCAGTGTCTGACCATCGTCATAGAAATCTATTTACATGTTAATCAATAGCAGATAATCCAATGATGTTATACATTTTTCGAATTTCACTTACCAAGCTACAGCATATTGACGAAACATAACAACAAGAATACCGGTGAGAATATTAGAACCCTTGACCAATAGTCATTTAAGCAATGCCCATTGGCCAGTTGTCAACTCTTTCATTCCAAATACCGGTATTCGCAAAACTTTCCTTCTTGATCTAGCTGATTTCCAACCTTATTTAGCATCAAGGTGACATTTGTATTCTTTAGATTCAATCCTTGTGCAGCTTCATGAGAAATCAGCTAGATATTTACTCTTGGATCCCATAATACAGTAACTGGAACTGACATTCACAGTTATTGATTGTCATCGGAATAGTCGAACGAATTCTCCGTTAATCTTTTCATGTTGTTTTTTTACCACAAGTTTGATTGTATACATTCATCTACATCTTTCATTCTTTGGGAAATTGATACATTCAGTTAAAACACAAAATAATTTTCCTTGTTACCTCTAGTCAAGCATTGAAATTGACACAGTTCTCAATGAAATGATTGTCACTATCATGATACCAACATTTTTTACAAACTCTATTAAAACGATGACGTCACAATGATTTATTATGCCATTCATATATTTTGTCCCAACTAGCTTCCAAATATCAAGTTTTACATTCCTGATACTTATATTTCATCAAAAAGAAGGATTTTTAGTTATTCTGGGTCCACTTTTGCCAATTACGCCATTATGACGTCACATGAAGTACCCAAAACGTATCCAAAGTGTTCATTTAACAAAATGATTGTAATCCTGGTTTAAAAGATCTGCTAAATGCCAATTTTCTCGAGTCCACTACTAACACATTAGAAAACAACAGCTTTTAGTTATTTACCATTAATTTGTCCTATTTTTCTATTATGACGTCATTAAAAGGGACCTAAATACCTCACTGGACCTTAAAAATAACACCAAGTGTTCTTTTAACCTTCGAACGCATAGAACAATCATTATTTATTATACTTGCTCCAAAAATAGCAATGAACGTAGCTGTTTAGGCAATGGTGTATAGACCTTGCACTCATTTAAAAAAAGATTCAAGATTCATTTATTTCTCACAATAATAGAAATTAATTTACACATGCGAAAAATCATAAATATAACCTGTCTAAAGATCGAGTTGACATGAATAAGAGGGCTGCTTCAAAAGTCATGTAAACATTAGTCAGTTTGAAAAGTCTAGACACTAAATTTAGAAAGTGCTTTAACTCGGAAGATTTAAGTCAATTTTTTTTTTCTTTTTATAAATTGTTGGTATTATGTAAAAGAATCATTACAAAGTAGAGATTCGTGAAGATGTTAAAAAATTCGCGCTTAAATCGCAAAAATAGGTTTTGCTATACCAAGAATTCTTATAGCGCCTGAAGTAAAGTTTTTGGCAAAAATAAAATCTATAAAAGTTGAAATTTTGTGCTGGAACCCAACTGACTTATAAGTAGGTTATAAAATGTTAAAACATGTTATAACCTACATTTAGCCGTTGTCTGCACCTATTTTCTTTAGTTTATTCAGGCTATTTCCAATTCACTTCAACAGGTATAACAGGTATTTATAGGTATAACATTCAAGTGCACACGTCTTAGTATCTTTATCTCTGCAAGATTCCATAAAATGCATAATGTTATCTATCTTTTTAAGTATCTATTGATTTTATAATATCGTAATGGCGACGCAGTATACAAGTTCGCGAAGCGAACGAGTTTATGAAGTCTTCAATTTGGACACTGGCGTGTATTCAATTTCTATATAGCGAGGCGATGAAAAAATATGTTGTCAAGGGTGGCTAATTATGCCGTCGATTTTCGAATGCCGTTGCTAAGGAAGAACGATACATGTTCGCACGCTTTTTGTTTTGATGCGTCTGCGATGAACATCAACCACAAGACAAAACGAAAAAAATACATTCTTTTCATTTGTAGTCATACATATATATATCATTTATTAACTATGCCAGACAATACAATAAAAATATTGAAATTCACTAAAATAATAGATGTGACATGGTCCAAATTGGAGTAGATTGAATTTACTAATGAAAGCTCTTAGTAGAAGAGAGAGAAAAAAAAGAAAAAGAAAAAGTCAATCAAATCAGGGTTAATTCTATGTATTAAATCTTCAGCACCTTTTCAATATCCATTAACATATTTACAAAATCGGAGGAATCAAATGCTTCCTCCAACGTCGTGAATTCAACTCTCTGAACTACTTATCGCAGTAAAGGACATTCAAACAAGCAATGCCGGATCGATTGTATACCCAATTCACATAAACACGTATGGTTTTCCCTTGGAATTTTCGGACAGCACAGTCGCCGCGTTTCAATTCTTAAATTGTGCGATCCACTTCTGTATCGTGTCAGAAGCACTCGCTCAAACTCAAACACCGCGTGATTTTGGGCTGGAGATAATTGGTTTTCTTCTTGCAAAAAATTGGTATCACTGCCAAAAAGACAAAGGCTAACAAATTGAAGAGTTATGTGCATAACCTTAAAACTGTTTCGTCTGTAATTTCTTCCCAAGCACTTAACTTTTGAACAGAATAGCCAAATTCTTTTACAAGAGTTAAAGCAGACAAAAGAGAAACTTTGAAAGGACTTCGGTCGTTCTTTAATATCCTGAGGATTTTAGTGGTGGTCAGACAATGCAAAAAAGAAAAATTGTGAGTTTAGCGTCAATAGGTCTGAAATGCAATGCGAGATGCGTTTTATTTCTTTATTTTTTTCATATTTTGGAAACTTTGAGGGGACTTCGGTCGTTATTAAATGTCCTGAGGATTTTAGCTAGTGCGGTGTTCAGATAATAGCTGCGTTAAGTTGAAATCTGGTACAGTCCTCAACATTTGCAAAATCTCAGAACCACAATCCTTATTTAGAAAGAAGTGTATTGGTATCCAAGGGTAATCTAAAAAAACTCATGTAAACCATATTTTAATACAAAAAGAAATAACACTCGTCAGCTATGATTAAATCGTTTACCCACGTCATTTCTCGCGATGTTTTCTTAGAATAAAATCAAACCAAGCAAACAGAAAATTGCATTGTGGGAAACATAAATCTTTAAAAATATTCGAAAAATAAATAAGGAAATGAAAGATCTAAGATGGCGACGAGTGATTCTATATGCAACACACTGAGCGGAAAGTGATTAGCGTAGTGGAGAAGTTTATGAACTGTTATCTAATTTGTTGAAACATGATCATGTGATAACATCAAGATTGTGGTCTTGAAGAATTTAAAATTAGTTTTTGAGGGATTTTTTTATTCAACAAAGGAAAGATGATCTCAGAAGATTTCCTATGTTGCGTGTAAAATGAGCTTTAAGTTTGTGCAACGCCCTTCAAAAGAAAATACAAAATATTTTAGGAAACAGCAGTACAGTTACAGGTTTATTGTCTCTGAAGAGAAAACGTGAATCAAATTACATGATTTTAAGAACGACTCTCTCTGCAAAAAGGAAAAACAATAACATACAATTAACACAGATGCCTTGCATAACATGTAAATGAAACTCTTCGCGGTAGACCTCTTTTTCTTTGATGCAGTTTAATTGTTCAAAAATTTGTTAATGCTATGTCATAAATCCAGCAGGCACAAGAAAAATCAGGTATTACCAGAAAGGAACGCGCTACTAAAGACACTTAACCTTAGAGAATTCTGACGTCAAAATATGATTGAGAAAAAGCGATTGATCATGGATTCTCTTTTGCACACTCGGCAAACGTATATAAGACAAACATATCTCGCGTCAAAATTCCCCGGAAAAAGGCCATTGTGGGCAGCCCACTCAGATTTGATTGGTTAGTTTTCATTGATTGATTGAATTACCTCGGCATTATCCGGATCAATATCCACGATGACGCAATCTCTCTCTTCGCGGAGTTCTTCTTTCAACTCGCTGACTTCTTTTGTGAGTTTCTAAGAGCAACGAGAAAATAAACATTTAACAAACAATTCGTCTCGATGTCGCGATGTCCCAACAATCGGTCGTCAAAGTGAGCATGTCAAAATGTAAGGCAGCTAAGTCACCAGTAGGCACCTGAAGGCAGGTTTTGGTCACATCAGGCCACCTTGAAGTCGTCGTTTCGCGCGTCACCTCAAATTATCGAAATGAACCTCTCAAGGCACCTCGAGTAACCTCAAACGAGAGCAAAAGAACATTCATTTAGAGTTACTAAACCACACAAAGACAACACATGCAGTCATGCTCGTCTTAGCCAAAATCAGTTCATACATGTCATCATGTCACCGTGTCACGAAATCAAAGAAGCACTAGTCTTAACAGTTGTATGATATTATATAAATTTGAATACCAAATAAGATTTCAAATCAACGTGCGTGAAAAAATCAGTTAGGCGAGGTGCTTAAAATCTTACATCGTCGACGCAACTATGCATGAAACAAATGATCGGTTGTTCGTCGACTCATTTTTGATAAATGGATGTCATTTTTGATAAACGGATGTCATTTTTGATAAATGGGTGTCATTTTTGGTAAATGGAGGTCATTTTTGATAAATGGATGTCATTTTTGATAAATGGATGTCATTTTTGATAAGTGGATGTTTATCTTTAGTCAACATGTTAATACCGTTTCCCAAGAAATTTAAGTCATTCAACTGCCATAGCATATTACCACGTCGGTGTCGACTGTTTCCACTAAATCGGCGTGTTTCTAGGACGTCAAGACGTTCTAGAACAGTCTTGACGATGTCCTAAGTGAGCGCCAGATTTTTGACACCTTGATGATCAAGAGTTATTCAAAATTTCTTAGGCAAATCTTATTATGATAATTAATGTCATATTTCTCTAAAATCAAACATATCAGAACTTGAATGTCTACGTTTGATTGGTTAAAGATGACATTATCAAAAAGCTTATTGGTTCAATTTAGAATGTCACAATTTGATGTTTTGTTAAAATCAGAAATGATAAAAACGCTTCTTCATGAACCAATCAAAATCTTGATGATATAATCTTAGACCAATCAAAATGCCAAAGTAGGCGAAATTTGGCGATCATTCCTAACAAAATGATATGATTTAGTTGCACTATTTTTAAACAGATATATTGATGACGCTGTTTTAAGAAAAAAAACATCCACTGTAATGGTCAAAAATCTCTAACAAGATTCAACAGTTAGCCAGTCCATGCTATTTAACTTGCACTTATGTAGCACCTACCACTGTCCCGCTTCCCTCAATATCCCCCACTAACCCCATGACAGCATTTGATCACCTCCTAATATAACTATTTACGCAACCAATTCTAAGCCCTCAATTTGGTTGAATCAGAATCTCTTATCACCCACATCTATTCAGAACATATATAGTACAAAAAAGTGCATTATAAAACTACGTTTATCTTACCAGTTAGTAAACCTGAAACTATGTCGCGGTGGCCTTATTTATCTATTAACCTGATTGATGGATCATCGCAAAACTTAGTCTCTTTAGACTATTAATTGGTTGAATATTACATCATCAAGAATCTGATTGGTTGATTTAAAAAATATCATAATTTAATGTTTTCTTAAAGTCAAAAATGGTGATATCATTTTTAAACAAACCAATCAGAATTTTCATGTAATATTCAACCAATCAATAAGCTAAATGTGACAAACGTTTGAGATGTTCCCTTATCTACAACTCGTTTCTCAAACTCATTTATCTCTTAACCTCATCGATACACTAATACTCCCGCACTTGTCTACTTAAGACTTGTTTTGTCACATCTAATCATGTTTGTATATCACTATCTACTCATATTATGACATTAGGTATGACACTTTAGAATAATTGTTACGAAAATTCTGACGTATGCAATGCTATCATTGCAGCGTTGCGGTTTGAATAATACGACTGATATGAATAAAAATAAACAACCTCCTGTATAACTTTCCATGAAAATACAAAAAGGAACTAAAGTTGTATAAGTCTAGTAAAAATACGTGTTACTTCATCGGGCCGTTATTAGTTGAGGGAGTTAAGAGCCAAAAAAAAAAGTCACAAACGAACGTTTTTTTTTGTCAACAAATACATTCATAAGCGTCGAAGCCATGCAATATCGTACATCAAAGTTGGCACGTTTTGAGATTTTCTGCATTGTGATTTTCTGGATTGAAATCACTCCCTTCAAGACCCAAGTTAAATTTTGGGCTCACGTGATGACACGCATTATGAGAAAATAGGTGAAAATAGTGATTCCGTCTGGTCAAAAATCAGATATTGCTAAGATATTACCCCGCTCTTATTATTTTAACAAAAAAGTTTGAAGTGGTCGATGGTATTGTTGGAATGGTATAAAATACCTTTCTGAAAGAAAGGAATTCTTCCATCCACCTCCAGTGGCGGTTAGGGTA
This sequence comes from Nanomia bijuga, assembly GCA_032273505.1. NCBI lineage: Eukaryota > Metazoa > Cnidaria > Hydrozoa > Siphonophorae > Agalmatidae > Nanomia > Nanomia bijuga. The sequence continues at coordinate 8,778 of JAUKPT010001228.1, forward strand.
TCTTCAAAAATGATTTAAATTTCTCAGAAAATAAACACTCGCTCTATAATACAATACACTAAATACATTCCATACACGATTTTTTTTAAATTTTTTTTATGAATATACTTAATAAGAATAATCAAGATGAAATTGTGAAAAAAGTTAAGAATCTGCTAAGAATATGATATCTTGAATTTTCCTGATGAATAATATTTATCTTTTACATGATGTGAAATTTTGCCTTTTTTCTTCAGATATTCCAATATTTCTCATTTATCATACTGATATTTTGGTTTTACCGATTTTCCGATACTTTCGATTTTTTGCCATAAAAACAATAAGTTTTTGATGCCCTATATTTTTAATTTTTAATGTGTATGCTAAGAATATGCTATTCTTACAAAAAGAAAAGCGTGAATCCACCACCATTCCGTGAACACTTCAGATCTAACGAGGATATGAAATCAATCAGAGAGGATTCCACGACGACCACAATGCAATTCGAGATGGTAAGAAATTGCAAACCACAAATATTGAAGTCTATCACCTAGAGCATAATGTGTATTTAGTCCCCCCCCCCGCGATTTTCCGATGTCACACGAAATCTGTAAGTTATATAATAACAGAAATTCCTTGCATAGCTGAGTCAGTTTGACTACGGAAACCTCTTTAAAACTCGAGTACGAAAGATATCACAGAAATCGAGATCGACTTTAATAGAGTTGAAATAAATGCACTTTTGCAAAGAAAAGTGATACTCTTATATTTTATGATTTTATCACAAATTAATACTCATTTTAGAGCGAAATTTCTTTTTTGAGGGTATATAAAAAAATCGGCAGTCAACGTCTTTAAAGAAAACGACATGGAAAAAGGAGTTAGTTAGAATGTGTCATATATACTCCATTATTTTATACCTTGTTGTTACTGTATGTAACGTCTTTTGACCTCCAAGTGCTGGTGAATTATTCACGTACTATCTGCTCTGTAATAGACGCCCCCCCCGCTTATTAATTTTGACTGAAGGTCCCATGCAATAGCACTATCAAGGCTTTATTTGACTCATGCAACAAACTGCTATTAATACTTGAGAAATTTCCCAACCCCTATCATTCCAACCCCCTATCATTTCAACCCCCTATTATTCCACCCCCTACTATTAATTCTGGAGATTTTTCCCCAAACCACTACTATTCCAGCCCCAGTCTATTAGAGAGCAGAGAGTAGTTAAACAATTCAACATCTTCCAAGAAAACCAATTAAAACAATTAATAAAAAATAATTTCACAATGAAATGAAAATGCCTCCTGAACAAATACCCCTAACTTGTTTACTTAGCAGCTTCTTAGTAACAACACTACGAGCTTTTCTAGTGGTCGAAAAGATACAATTATTGCTTCGTTTCAGCAATTCTGAAGAATATCAAACTATTTGAGATTCGGTATGAAGCGAATGTTTTTAAGAAATCAGTGGCTTGAAAAAAAGCCAAAAGAAGCGATTAGAATGTCTCAGTTGGTTTTGAGTATGGCATGATTCGGTGAAACACTGAACTATTTAGAATTCCATTTATTGTTTTCTGTGAAAATGACGGTTCAGACAAACGAGTAAAGGCAAGGCAAGACATCTGACTGGTGCAATGTGTCGTTAGTATAACTTGGTTTAACTCGATAGCAATGCAACTTCTCAATCATTCTCCCATTTTGGATTGGTCTAACCAGCCAAAAGCAAATCAATTTAAATTACGCACAGTCGGCAGCATTCAAAGTTGTGCAATGAGACTTAAAAGGGGATTGTTGAAAGGATTTGGCGTGGAACACAAACAACTATGTGTGATAATCTACAACTCGACAAACGAAGTTTGATTCGTCCCTAAATCAAAAAGTTCACACCACGAGGAATATACGTAACACTATACCAAGTTGGATTGTGCAGAGGTCTGCACTCGGAGTAAACCCTACTACGTCACTGCGATGGGCGTGCCATTTTAATATGTGTTTTGATCAAGGCTAAATATTTTGGCCAAAATATTTAGCCTTGGTTTTGATACACGTGCAGACGCACACAACTAGTTGCCATTTTCAAAACTGACATCAGACCAACCATATTCATTTTAATATAAAAATAAAAGAAAGCATCACAAATCAAACTAGGTTATCAAAGAACTAAGTGGCTATCCGGTGCCTTCTCTGTCGACATCAGAATCAAAATAACAACTTAGACATTTACATCAAGTGATGTAACTCATTCCTCAAAACACATAACTACAGAGAACCTTCACTCTCATTTTTTCAACATCGCATGGAAGATGAAATTCAACTTTAATTTTTAACTTCGTTTCTCATCACCACACAAATCTTATTCAAAGACTTGAAAAGATGTGAATAGAAAAAGAGAATTCCCTTGTGTTTAATAAAGCATCGCTCGATAACTTAATAGAGAAAAAGCTTTTATTATTAACAGCATATTCAAATAAAAAAGCTGAGAAATATATTTTATTGTCAGATATTAAAAAATGTTAACTTAATAATAAAAAATTCGTCGCTTAGCTTAGGAATGTTTTATGCACAGAAGAAATATATATTGCAGCAGCAGTTGAGTTAATATATTTCTGCGTTTTTGAGTATGGAGTTTCCCTCATAATAAATGCAGATGAATATGAATGTTGGATAACTTTTTATCACTTAATAAATTCTCCTCATTTAATCTTATTTGATAATAGTTTTTATAACCTCAAAAAATCACAAAAAAAAGATTGTGAAAAATTTAATAGCATTTTCCTTTCCAAGTTGCTACGGAAATAAGACACCATTATGCATTATATAACATTGCACCTAAGAAAAAATAGAATAGCCTCGCTTTAACGTTAGCATCGCTGTTGTTTTAGCCTCGATTTCATGCTAAAACTTTGTTAAGGATATTACCAAGATTAAATTCGTATTTTTTGAGTGAAAGATTTGATTAGCTAAGGGTTAGATAATATTGTTGAATTGAATGTAACACCGCGTTAAGAAGGCCAAACTTAAAAAATAAAATAGGGATGGTTTTCACAATCTAAAAAAATAAACATAGCGATATGTTCCCAAGTTCCGGTTTCTATTAACTCATTTCCGAGCTGGCGAAAAGAAAAACAGAATGGCTATATTATTAAGAGTGCTTATCCTGGACTTTCACAAATAGGCTTATCACAAGAAGGTAAAAAGTGATTGTATGGAACGAAACCTTATCAATGTCCGACGTTGAAAAAATCACTTTAGACCAAGGGGAAATATTCTGGCCAGAACCCCTAATTTCTTCCCAGACGGACATTAAGGCCAAACCTTTTTTCTTCCTGGATTTCGGCGGCGTTTTTGGCGTGGAACACCGATTAGACAATTAATCACAAACATGACAAGAGAAAAGGCACATAACGCCAAATATTTTGGACCTAAAATAGCTAAAAGCTTCAAGAAATTGCCAATTTTCAAAATCCTTATTTATTCCCACCCCACCCCTGGGGAGGGGGGCTCTTATTTACTCTTACTTTAGACTGAAACTTATTTGGAATGCAAAAATGAAAATTGTATTCACGTTACTTCTCAAACAAAACCCCTCTAAAATTGGAACACCACCCTCCAAAAGAAATCTTCCGCTGTGTATGGATGACATGTGAAACAGTGTGAAATGTAGAAAGGAATTCAGACAGTGAAAATTGTAATTATCTGCTTGTCACTCTTCGGGCACGGCTTTCGTTTCAAATGACAAGGTGAATGATGAAACAAGTGTACTGAGAAAACCAATTATTATGCAATCGTATGTAACAAGAGAAATAGTAGGCCTTTTGCATGTTTGTTTTGTGTTTTGTGAGAAATGTTTAAATCGCTTTAGGGAATGTCTGTTTAGAATAGATTATCATGTTGAGTTACTTCATTATATTAAGACGTCATTCAAACACGTTGCTTTAGTTGAGGGTAGACATGCGTTTGGAAGAAATAGGATTAAGACCAACTGATGTATTTTTTTCTTGTTTTTCTGATAGGATATGGGCATCATGAAATTGTAGCTAGGACGGTCGGTCAAGTCTATTTTAATTCAGAACCTGAGGGTGAGCAGGTAGCAGGAGGGTGGGGGTTCTTTTGAGAAATTTTGAGAAGGGAGGGTCAAATAAAATCTTGCTTTTATCACTGATTTTTCTATTATCTATTTTGACAAATAATAGAAAATATGATCCGATGGTTCTGTATTAAAGAAGACCAACCAAATATCAAAATATGAGTAATTGTGAAGTAACTTGATATGATTCTTACAGTCATCCATACAGAAGAACAAGTTTTTCTCAGAGCACAGAATTTTTTGGTAAACGATTTTGATTCAGAAGGAACTTTGGTAAAAAAAAAACTTAAAACCCATCAACAAAAATTTTCATGATTCGGAAATCTATTTTATGTATTCACCATATTAAACGAAACCATGCCTTGTATGGACACTATTAGGAAGAAAAATCCCCCTCTTTGGAGAATGTCCTGCTGGGCGAATTGCGTAGATTTGACTTATTAAGAAACGTCTCCTAGTTGAATAGATGAAGTGGAACACTGTGGGAGCCTTTTCATCCTTATAAGAGGTAGTATAGAGATTATCCTCATTCGATAACTGCGATTATTCAGATATTAAATTGAAAGGAGACTAGGGGTACAGTTTCAACTTAATATGGTAAATTCATCTCCAATAGCAACAAGAAACTCAAGGGGTAGAAGTGTGTGAAATAAAATAAAATAAAAAAGTAAATCAATTTTAATTTAGATAAAAAATTTATTCATGATAATTGAAGTCTTATAAAATACAGTTTTTTTTATTTTATTTAATTATTATTTTTTTTTAGTCTAGTGTTTTCATCTAGTTGTCGAGGAGGAAGAAGTTGCTTTTAGCATCACCTATGACGCAACCGAACAAACAAACGACGAAGTAATAATGGTAGCAAATTGCGAATTCTTGAATGATCATATCCCACAATGCAACGAGTTGTTTTGTTGTTCGTAACAACAAAGATGGGGGATACGTCGCTCGTTGCTATCATTGTTAATTGTTTCACGAATTCTAAAGAAGACACGAAACAATAGTAAAAAAATGACCATTATACTTCGAGTCGAGAAAAAAAATCAACAATAATGAGGATAATTTAAATAGCCATAATTTAAAAAGCCATAAAAATGGTCCCAAAAAAGTGTCCATCATCAGTATATACTCAACTTCGTACCATTTTGACCCCCCCCCCCATCCACCCACCCTACACTATCAATTACCTAATTGACTAACTTAGAAATCGGCCACCACAAAAACAAGTATTGCATATGATTGAGATTTATATTGAGTGCGTGCTAGAATGTATGTAATACATCACTTTTCTTTACGCAAAGTGCCCTTTAGCGTGAGCACAAATCCTACTTTCTATCACTTTTTCTGAAAAAGCAGTGAAAAAAAGTAACTTTAGCCGTGAAAAAAAGACTTTTTTTCACGCTATTTTACTTTTTTTCACGGCTTTGATTTCTAGAGTATTTTGATTAGTTGCTCCTTTGGCATAACCGCTCTCCGTAACACTTCATTTCAACTGACACGACCGAACAGCCCTTGTATCGCATTTGTATTTATAGCACTCTAGAATCCTCATAGGATTAAAAATTTCCGCATGCAAAAAATACACCAATGATCATAGATCATTAGATCATAGATCAAAAGATCAAGAATGTTAACGATCTAGGATAAAAATTGTCGATTTCATTTGCAAAAAACTTTCTTGAAATTTATTTGTTTTGAATTTATATAAGAACAGTTGAAGACATTTTTTAGTTTTGATCGCGTATTTTGAATTTTTTTATGATATTTATTGCGTTTAATGTTTATCTTTATTAGAAAAGTGAAGTTCAAAAATAAAATTACGTATTAAATTGTGAAAAGTGTTTTTTCACTCGATAAAACCCTCGAACTATTATTTATAAAACATCTCGGGTTTTATCTCGTGAAAAAAAGCTTCACTTTTTCACCATTTAATAAATAGTTATTTTTTGTTGAAGACTGTGATTTTTAGTTGTCTCTTTAATGGTTTGGAGCTAAGAGTTTTTTAAAGGTCTTTATAGAATATTCATATTGATATATATCAAAAACTTTCAATTCGGGACCCAAAATCCAAGTAGCAGAAAGTGTGCGATACTGCGGTGGTCATCGCGGAGAACGCAGAGAACGATTTCAAGTAGATCTCACGGAAAGAAATTTCATTATTCGAAAAAAGGAAAATCCACGGAAACAATTCAAAAATTGGTTATTTAATTCACAACAACGTCGTGATTGAACAACCTATTCAAGAAGGGAATAAATTTCAAAAGAATGACTCGAAGAGTGTTTGGGATGATCTCTCCAGCGAATATTTCCCACAGTTTAAAACTGTAAGCGAAATTTTACTTTTAAACAAGTTTCAAAACATTGAATTGAAACAAGAAACAGTACTCAGGGTATCGAAGAGATCCATCGGTCCATTTGAGATAATAAAGAATTTAATTGATTTGTACTATAAGCATAGTTGGAATTTTCTTTTTCTTTCCTGGGTCGGCTATAATGCCTAGAAATTTAAAGAATTTGATTGATGTTAGTAAAAAATATATAACTTTACGTCTTTAATATTTGTTTTGATTGCAAAACTGAAAACTGTTTACGAGAGCTGCTGTATGGAGGTTAAAGATTACGGGATTTAAAGGATTTAAATCGGAATTTGTAACTAAGTTATCTTCAGTAGATATTAATGAATAATAAGGTTACTATCACTATTACTATTGTTATATCTTGTCGCCTTTCTTACACTCCTGGTGACAATTGTTGTTCTGAATAAACTTTTAAAAAACTCCAGCTACCAAACTATAACCAAATTTCCCCTTGAATGTTTCACGGAAAGATCAAGTAAACATCCTCATCAAAGCAACTTCAAAATAAGTCAAAATTTTCAAAATTAGTCAAAATTGGAAAAAAAAAATTGCCTTATTCAGTACACCTGCGTGTCGTCACTGGTGACGTATTTCAATGTTTGGCACAGCCAAATTGGTAGTTAAGTGTGTATCTGAAAAATAAAAACATGAACTTTGACTGGATCACAGGGACGGATCCAGAGTAAGGTTCTTTAAGTGTAAACCTTACTTAAACAAAAAGACGTGAGCTAGATACATTTTTCATAACAATCAAAA
>JAUKPT010001229.1:0-15959 GCA_032273505.1 Nanomia bijuga
TATTCCTGAAATTTCTTTGGTTTCACTCAATTTTATTGCAAATTATTACGATTTGCCCCGTCAATTTTAATTGTCCCCTAAACGTTGAAGGTCAACTACGTGCCAGTCCTACAGAATTCCTCTATTAGAAACGTTTAAAACGGGGCTAAAACATCATATATTTCTAAAAATAACTTTTAAAAACAACAGTTTATTCAATTTTAACGCTAAAAACGCTAAAAACATCCGTATTGTCGATTCCTTTGAACATATGCGATTAAGAAATGCTATTTTGTGAAATTCGGGGGTGGAGATCAATCCTCTATTTATGACACTGTGATCGATATGAACGCGGAGGAATTAATATGGCATAGATATATTCTTATACCTGAAAAGTGAACCTTATTGAGGAGTAGAGGTGGGGGACGTTATCTGGTCTATCACTACACATTTGGATTTCCTATTACATCCAAGTATAATCCGTTCGGAAAGTCTAGACATCATGTTCCACTATTTCTTAACCAATTTTTAAAAGCAAGTGCTTATTAGAACGAGAATCGAGAGCTCAACATTTTCTTTAAAAAAATCTTCGATTCAATGAGAAATGAAGAAGAAAATGAAATAAAAAATTCAACTTTTTCATTTCAAGATTTTTGTTAAGAAAGATTACATCGCTGTTAAGCTTTTATTTCATTTTCTAACGAAGTTAGTCAAGATGGTGAGAATACAACGAAACTTTAAATTAGTGTCTAAGACTTTCTGAACGGACTATAACTAAATTCCCAGAACGAATATTGGATGCACATAACACAACCAAAGAAAAAGATTCTTCTATGCAAAACCTAGCACTAAGCGGGTTCTTGATGACTCATATCGTTTAAAAGGAATAATGAATGACATGAATAATAATTAATGAAGAAAGTAAACATTATGTATAAAAATGTAAGATCCATTTCATTTGGCTGAAGCACCTGTTGAAATTAATCTTCTTTCGGTGAATGGACGTATTGGTTTAAGTTAACCACTAAAACCAGGTTTGACAAGAGCGATAAACGCTTACTGTTTCTCTGGTTTCTCGTTATGTATTATTTTGAAGCAATAAGGGATTGTCGCCAAATTACGGCTAATATAGCTGATTGATAGGTTGAAGATTGCATCATCAAAATTCTGATTGGTTTATGTATTTTTATCATTTTTGATTCTAGCAAAACATCAAATTGTGTTATATTAAATTTAACCAATCAGATACTTAATGATGTTATTTCTAACCAACCAAAAAATAGCAGAAATTAGGCGATAATTCCTAAGAAAAGTTTCAATCGACTTAATGACCCTTTATGACCCCTTGCCAGTGTCGACACAGGACAGTGTGAGTGCAAATCCTAAAAGTATTGAGTGTTTTTAGAAATCTAGGGCAAAAAAGTGCATTTCTCTAATAGACAAAGAATTGAAGATGAAAGGAAAAATAAATTAATCTTCGGTATATTTTTCATATTTTACTACAATAGAATGACTCTGGGTCTTTCTTTCTTACTACTCCCCCGTTATACTTCCTAGTACTCCCCCGTTATACTTCCTAGTACTCAACCCTTATACTTCTTAGTACTCTTAGAGGCAAGGTCGTCCTTAAGGGCCCCAGAAAAATTTGTTCCGCCATCGAATTCTTGTCATCTCAAATTTCGCCAAAAAGAGAAGAAATAAACTTCTTCTATGAGAAAATAAACAAACAAAACAAACCAGAACATGATGATGAGGAAATAAAAAAGATTTTAAATAAACAAATGAATAATGGAAGCAAATAAAACTAATAGCTTTTTAGACTAAAAAGACAACATTAAATTCTATTGCAATCAAGTTTCGTTATGTTCATCATAAGAGACTCCAATATTTTAAATAGAACTACTATAAAAAGGAAAATAAAGAAAATGATGTAGAATAGATTATTAGGAACAATTCAAAAAATACATAAAAGACTAATTTGGCCATCCCCCTTTCCAGACATATTTTGTTAAAAAAAACCGAAACCGTTTTGAGATGACGAGATATCAGTTCAAAAGGTTTAGGATAAGGGATAAGGAATAAGGAGGATATTCAGATAAATTCGGAATCTCAAGTACCATATGGAACGTCAATAGAAAGCCGCTAACAAATACATCGAATTTAGTGCATGAGCTAATACGTATGAAATCTCTTCCCGTAAAGATTTCCTTCTATAACGTGACATCTAAAACTAATCGCCAAAAAAAAAAACCCAACCCATTACAAATTTCGTCAGATTTCGTTTCACAAACAAACCGAAAAAAACAACAGCATTCCATCTGCTCTCATCATAGAAGATAAAAGAAAAGAATAAATCCTTTGTTCTTCTTCGCGCAAGCGTATACACAGCTGTTCCAGTGTTTAGTAAGGGATCATCTCAAAAGTTGTCTAATTTAGACTGTTTGATTGGTTGAACGTAACATCATCAACAGTCTGATGGGCTCATTTAAAAATGTCACAATTTGATGTTTTCTTAAAACCAAAAATGATGATACCATTTTTAAATAATCCAATCAAAATCTTATGACATAACATTCAACCAATCAATAGACTAAATTAGCTGAAATTTTGATATGTTTGGAAAAAAAAGAGGAAAAGGTGAATCATATGAATCATAAATTTGTAATAAGGGAATAACCACATAAACAAAAACATCCATCATATGTTGATATAAAATATAAAAGAAGAAGAAATATTTTCCCTGAGAATAGACGCTACGTGAACACAAATGATATTGACAAAAGAGGTCGTCGGAGTCAAATCGTGAAACGTTTTGTGGATGAGTCATTTTTTTTAAAGCTTCCATGACTTAAACGCCTCTCTAGAGGCACATTAAAATCAATTTGAAATTCAGTTTTCCAATTAAACAGATACAATAGGAAAGGTGAAATTGCTGACGTAGATCTAATTGTTCATTGATAAATTATATATTTTGATAGTTTTTCTTCCACATGATAGTCTGAGTGCGAAGCAAAATATCCAAAACTTCATAGTGGTGTGGTCCCTGATCTCAGATTGTTCGAAAGAAACAAGTGTTTTTAGTGCAGTGGAAGATGAGGATGCTGGTTTATACTGGAGACACAAAGGAGAACTGCCAAGTGAAACATCTGTTAATTGTACAGCTAACCCGTATAAACAACCTCAGGATCAGGAAGTTGATAAATGGTCTGAATCAAGTTGATTATCTGAAGCAATGTTGGGTTGAAAAAAATAGGATTTAGATTCAAAGACATGCGAGCAACACAGTAAAATATTTTGGCCAAAATTATAGTAGAAACAGGGAAGAAATAAGTGATTTTATTGTTTCGGACCTTTAAAAGAGGGAAAATAAAATGGGGAGAAAATCCGGAGATTTGGCCAAAATATTTACCCGTGAAGAGCAGGTTTGCAAAGAAAGTAGAATTTGCATGCGAATTAGAATATGTCGTCATAACTCATTCACACGTGGGCTTCTTCTCCACTGAAGTAGATTGGCTTTGCCCCTTGGTGTAATGAAATATTAAAACAAATCAAACTACAATTTCAAACTTAATTAAAAGTAATATCATTATTACTACATAGTTTCATCAATTATTTACGTCAAAAGGAAAGAAATTCTCTTCAGATGTCAACGTGTTGAGTATCTTGGTAACTTCAGGTTGTTGTGTATAGAAATGTCTCGCTGTGTAAACTTTATTATATTTGCAACCAAGAACAACGGTTAAAATATTCTGACAATGTTTTTGAACATCTCACAAACAACAAACGATATTTTGTATGTATACCTCATGAGAGAAACCCGAAATTCAACTCAATGCTACTTTCTTTCCAATGAATAATTCTAAAAATCCGGGCAATTCCGTCCGACAACCAAAAATGCTCCGGCAGAAGAAATAACCTTTTCTGATGATTTCCGCATAGAAAACATTAAAAATAATAATCAAAACAAAACAGGCAAGCACATAACTAGGGCCATGGACCAATTCAAAGCATATTCATTTCTGAATTATGGTTTGTTTTGTGAAACTACCGGTGGCAACCAGTAGTTTCATAATTAAAACACACACACGGCACAGGCGACCAGTCACGCACCACTGGTCACTGACCACGAGTTGATGACGCCAATCTCACCACAACCCATGTGATATTTCACGTCGTCGGGTCGAACCTTATTTGCTGCATGATTATTTCGGTGTTGGAAATTGAATCAAAGATGTGCGATTGTGATGGCGTAAGGGTAATTTCATAGGCCAGCAATCAGAGAAAGATACTTGATGGTATTTCGACTGGTGCTTGCGTTCAATATGGAAGAATATTACCAGCTAAGTGGTGCACCCTCCTGAATCCAGCCTAGAACCTAGAACCATGATTCAAAAGTACTTCTCAGAGAAAAAGGATGATTTTTTCCTTTTCCCGACTACTGTACGAGTTAAATTCAAAATAAATCAAATCGAGTCAAACGGCAAAAGTATTTTGGTTAACATCCCCCCCCGGGAAAGGGTAAATATTTTGGCCAAAACTCCGAATTTTTTCCTCACTCCAATCTTCAACTTCTTCCCTGTTATAAGCTTTTTCCGCCAAAATATTTAACCTTTCCCCCGCGTCAATATTTAAGCAAAATTTGGAAAACAGGGATAAAATAAGCGATTTCTATTGTTTTGCACTATAAAACAGGGTAGAAATTTTGGACAAAATATTTACCCTTGTCGACAACGAAGAGTTAAGCTCAAGATCAATCAAATCATAGTCATATGATTCCCTAGCACGAATCATATGACTATGACAAATCAAGTGTCAAGTGTGACACTGGATTAGATAAATGTCAAAGAACTTTGAAACGTGCATTTTGAGAGAGGAACATCTGGCGTCGTTCGTTATGCATCCCGTTGCCTAGTCATCGACCAAAAGTAAAGCAAGTAATAAATCAAATCAAGTCAAGTCAAGAGTATATTGGGATTACGGATATAAAACCTTTGGCCTCATAGAAATAAAGATTTCGAAGATATCAGTCAAATTTTGCCATCTAATCCTGACACAAAATCCATGGGCATTAAAAAAGAGACTTTATTAAGCTCCGATGAGAATTTCAAAGAGAAAAAAATCATAGTTTTTGTCATTTAGATGTCCTTATTTCTTTAAATTACGTGTATATAAAAATAGAATAGAAATTTTAATATAAAAAAACAAAACAGTTCTCTAAAAATTAAAATTTGTAAAATATTAAAATGCTCGCATATTGTGTAAAATCTCTCTAAAAATATCATCTGTATCGGTCAAAGATAACAATTCAAGTTTGCTGTTGCCCCTCCCCTTTGAGATCATCAACTATTTTTGGATTTTTGAATTTCTCTTCTAAATTCTTCTTTAATTGAAGACAAGATTCATTATATCTGCGATGTATAGAATTCTTCTCGCGTTCAAACTCAGTCTTCATTTTATCCATCCCAATACAATAATTCGTATCCATCTGTTGGCGCTCATATTTTAAGATCGATATTTCTCGTTCATAATCTTCAATTGTCTCCTGCCACGCTTTACGTTCGACAGCCATTCGTTTCACATACTCGGCTCTCGTCTCTCGCTCGAAATAATCTTTATCCTTGTCTACTTTTTTTTCGTACTGTTCTTTTTCAGAGCTGAAAAGTTTCAACAGTTCCGCTTTTTGTTTACGATAGGCCTGAGCTAGCTCATGCTGAATCGCCTCGTCGCTATTCGTTCGATCCCGACAATGCTTGCGGCAACAGTCGTTGGTGGTTAAACGAACGTTATCGCTCAATGTTCGTGAGACAACTTTATGAGCACCCGCCGATGCTGCTTGTCGTTTGCCATTGAGATTTTCGTGATCATACGAGTTTGCTCGGTTGAATTTCGGTTTGGACGAACATGGCTCACTAAATTGTCTTTCAAGTAAACGTGACGGGAAATCGACCTCACAAACTGTTTTCATCTGTCGCGGTGACTCAGACGAAAAATCATTTGACGTTTTCTCAGTGTCGATAGATTTAACAAAACGCTCATATTCACCCAGGAGTTCTTTATACTCACAAACATTTTCACTTAATTTTTCATTATTCTTAAAGAAATTTGTAAGGCTATCGATAAATGTTTTCAACTTCGCTTCTATATTAACATAGAGCTTATGCTTATTTCCAATGATAGAAACAAACTCAATTTTTTGTTCTTCGAGTTTATCAGCGCACTCTTCTTTCATTAAGTTCGTGAGTTCAAACAACATTTTATCTTTACGTTCAATTTCCTTCAAAAGTTCATCTTTTTCATGATCATACGCTCGCTTTGCCCTCAACTTTTCTTCAGCATGTTTTTCTAGCATTTCAACTTTTTCATTTTCATATTTATCGATTATATTATTTTGCTCGAATAAATAACAGCGCTCAAGTTCGTATAATTTTTCTTCTGTGCTTTGTTGTGGCTCGGTGTTGCCCGGTGTCTTTATCTCGCCATTACTAGAGGAGAGGGGTTTACCGTTAATATTTACCCCTTTGTTCTCTGTTACTGTTGATGAGTTGTTGGGGAAAACAGCATTCTGGCGAAACGCCGTGTTGTTACTCGTATTTCGCTCTGTTTTACTGCTCCCGTCTATCGTAAATGTCACCGGGGAAAGTGAACATGCAGCGGTTACAAGATTACTTGGTGTACCACCATTAGCGGTAACTTTATTATTGTCATTTTCTATCGTCTTCCTTTTTCCAAATAAATTCGATTGCATCATATTAATAAGTTTCCCCATTGTGTAAAATCAATAAAAACCAAATAAAAACAAACCAAATCAAATTAATTACCACCATTAACCACCACCACCACCACCTCCTATTTTAAACGTTAAAACAATAAAATTTAAAAACATTTAAAAACAATAAAATTTTGACGTACAAAGTTAATGGTGTACGATGTTTAAAAATATACGCAACGCATATTTATGTTTTTAAAAAAATGAAACACATTTATAAACAGTTTCGTCGCACACACACATATATATATATATATATATATACATATATATATATATATAACTTCTCGCAAAATCAGTAATAAATTATTCATGAAGCGCTTGAATAACTTCAAATAATTTCTATTCAGCTTCGGTCAAATATGTTTTTTGTTGTGTTTAGCTGATGGTTTAATAGAAGAAAGAGAAAATTCGTTAGCTCAAAAATGTTAAAAAGACGAGAACAATTTCTTTCTCGTTTTCTCTCTCCACCTGAGGTCCTATAATGTATTTAAATAATACCTGACAAGACTGGGATCTCACCTATTCACATCGACTATTAACATGAACGATTGAGATAAATACACCCCTATTGAAATGAGTTTCAATAAAAGATTGATCATTTTTAACTTTGATTCTCCACGAATACCTATTAAGCATTTTTTTGTATTGAATATACGTTAAGAGATAATTGTTTATTTAGTTGAATAAATGAAATACGTATATATAAACCCATTGATTGGAAGTAAGGGCAAACGCTCCAATTCAACTAATCTATTGTCAATCCGTTTTAATTACACTTTAGTCACATGGGAAAATAACACTTTTTTTGTTATTAAGATTTTTTTTACTTTATGACCCATGGCAACCAAGCCCGTAGCCAGACATTTCATCAAGAGTATGCTTAAATGTTTTGTTAAAAATGTAGGGTATGCTCCCCTCCCTCCTCTCTACCCCTTCCTCCTTCCCGCCCCTCCCACCCTTTCCCGCGCCCCCTGTCCTGATAACTGGAGAATGCATCTCCAGACATTTTTCTCTAAAAATCTGAACTTTTAAAGTTTACAAATTGGCCGTAACACTGTAAGCAATTAAAGTATATTCAAATAGATTGAGATTTTTGAGACTTTGAGATTTTGGAATTAGACAATAAATTATGTTGGGTTTGTTTCATCAACTTGCAAAAACATATATCATACCCCCACTTAACTATTGTTTTATCAGAACTTCCATTTCTACAATTCTTCACACACCAGGCCTTCAGAGAGAGATTGATTTAACCCAGCAAACGGTGAATTTCGCCTGTGCTATCAGTTGGTCAACGGCTGGAATTGGCTGAAAATTCTCTGGCGTTCATTTAACAAGATTTCAAAATCCCCTGCCATATTGAAAATTATTCTACTTTTTATTTACTAAGCCGAAATTTTGTACAAAACCCAAGCTTTACTTTTTGCTTGAAGATGCAAAGTTCAAATCAACCTGAGATATATCTATTATGCAAATTAGGGAATAGAAACAATTGGGCAAAGATTGGATAAACATCTCATCTCTTAATTCAATTAATCATGAATAACGAATAGCAGTACTTTCTTCAATAACAAAGTGTGATAAAAAAGGTTTTATTCCTCACATACAAGTATTTGAGTCACGATATCTGTTTCCCATCGTCTGGAAGAGTCAGAGTTGAGACGACAAGGTAACAGCACGGTGCTCCAGTCTGCTCTTGTCTTATTTCAGGATTAAAAAAGTGAAAAAGTAATGGCTTATTCATATGTAGTTCTTTGGTTCTGTATAATAAAAAGCTAACTTTACGATAAAAAGATTTTGCATGACACAACACCAACCATGGCATCAATGCTTAAGTCACTTCGTGCGAAAAGTCTAAACTATGTTCAGACAACATATTATGGTAAGATGGTTAAGTTCCTTTCTTTAATATCTAGAATTTCCAGTTAAACGAACAGACAATCTAATGAAGGTTTCAACAATCATGCAATGAGCAATTAAGTGCTTCAAACCCCCTGACCATGTTCCCCGGTAAGAGAAAATTATGACCGGGGAATTATTTCTAGAGTTCCAACTTATGCCAAACCCCAACAGGTACCACTTACAACAAATACCACTGAGACGGTCAATTATTTCATTTTTTCCACTGAAAACACTATTTAGAACTCACTGGGGTGATTTCCACTGGGGCACTTGCGTGAATAAACCTCCCCCCTACCCCCATTTAAAGTAGGGTAACGTCAAAGCGACAACATCAAATGTTCCATTAAGATCTTTCTCTGACACTGTAACCCCTTTTCCCCAGCAAACCTGTACCTGTAACATGAAAAACCTTTATTTAGTCTAATTTTTATCATTCTTTCGTTGAATCTTAGCGAATCATATCAAAACTTATCAAGAATATTAATTGGTTGGATATCGCATTAACAAGAATCTGATTGGTTCACTTAAAAATGTTACAATTTTATATTTTGTTAAAACTCAAAATGAGGAAAGCATTTTTCATTAAACCAATAATGATCTTTATGATGTAATATTCAACCAATCAGGTTTTGAGATGTTCCTTTAATTTCATGAACAAAAACTGTTTTTCAAAGTTTTCATTTATTTTTCAGTATCGGTCAGTTTCTCAATAAAGATTAGCGTGTCATAAGATGATTAATTTACTTTGTTGGATGTTGGTTAGTTTACAAAACATTTTAGTTACTTCTTTACATGATACTTCAGGTAAAGACAAATGAGAAAAATTAAACAAGCGAGAAAAAGCAAGAATACTTCAGTTAACGTCAAAGATACTGCATATTTCAAAACAGCTGCGATGGAGATTAGTGACTTTAATACTTATGATAAAATTGACTAAAATAATTACCAATATTTGGTTTTAACTAATGATTCAGCTTGTCAAGGACACAAATAACGTTTTGGTAAAAGAACCGTGCCAAACGGACCATTATTTCGTGATTTCCTAAGGTGGGGCTAAGGTGGGGCTAAGGTGGGGCTCTTAGGCGGGGCTAGCTTGAAACCAGCATTGGAGCATGGAAGAGAGGGATAAGTAAAGCAAAAGCAAGTTAACAATGTTCGAGTTTGCTCAAATTAAGTCAAGTAAGTCAAGTCTTTAACATGATACTTTATTAGGAAAATGAAAAATGAAAAGAAATATGATAAGAAATAAAAAGAAGGTTTGTAAGTACATTGTCAGGCATATTAAGTTGATTCATTTGGTATGTTTGTGCACGCATTTGGTATATTTGAGAAATTATTTGAGTCAGTGACCCAGTCCAATTCTTACAGGTCTTAAGAGGTTTTCGCCGAGTCAAAAAATTTGAAAAAGATTTTTACTTGGTCACATGAAGTTCCCGCCAGGTCAAGTTGATAATTTAACAGGTTACCATAAATTCTTTCAAAAAGTCCGCTTTCTTTACCGGGTGAAGCGAAATTTTTGGATTTTTCCCGGGTTTTGGATAGTTTTTCTTACCGTGTCGGGAGTTCTTAAAAACAATAAACCCAAGGGTTTCACAGGGGCACTGATAGCTCGGAATTTTTGTCATGTTTAAATGTTCAATACATTTCATTATTTAAATATTTTAAAATGATACTTCTTGTGTAATGAAAGAAAGTCAGAATTGGCGATATCCCTCCCACATTTCTTTTCCATAAATAAATATGAAAATTCACCAAAGTACACTTTTGAAAATAGCAATTTAATGAAAAGAGCACTAATCTCAACTTAGTGATTTCCAGGGTTCTTGTAAACTTGAAATTCGAATTTTTAGAGGGATAAGGAAAAACGATATGAGTGTGCTATCATAACAAAAATGTGAGAAAAAGCTCAAGATATCGTAAGTAAATGTGCAAAAATAGTGCTAGATTTCCATTGGGCAAGACGTTAACTTAGTACTGGTCCTGATTTATCATAGCTCATAATATCATTTTGTTTCGTTTTCCAGTTTAAACTGAAATTAATATTACATTTACTGTTTCTTGAAGATCATAGTTTTACGCAAGATTTATCATTAGCGTATGGGAAAAGAACGAAGAGGCCTTTAAGACGAAACCTCTTGTGATGAGAAAAAACAATGAACAAATAGAAGGTATATTATCAGAACGATATTTTTCTATTGTAGATCGTTAATAGTGGTAGGTATATTCAAAATCATAAAAATATTTCTAGGTTTGATTATCTTTTATAGTTTATAAGAAACGAAGGAGAAGAGGGGTGCAAGGATGGCTGTCAGGTTTCAGGCTTTGTCAAAACATTAACGGTAAATTTTATTGGTTGTTAATTATGTCATCAAGAATCTAATTGGTTCACTTTAAGAGAAACGCTTTGTTAAATCTATTATGATGAAATTTCTAATTATATCAATCGTTTTCCTGAGGATGTAATTTTCAATCAATCAAACGGAAAGGCCTGATCTTGTTCATCTTCTCGGTACAGATTTAATGAATTTTCACTTGAGAATTAATCTTTATATTAATATAGGGTTTGGACAACAAATTCATATTTATTTTTTTCTTCAATTTTCAAAATTTTTGTTATTGAGTTAAAATAAAAGAAATGATATGTACGAAGTATAGAAAAAAAACTTTGAATCAGCATCTTACTACGTTATTTTAACTGGTTTGTATCCAAATTCGGGATATCTGTTGCAAAGAACCTTTTGTTATAACATCAATATTGCTGCCAAAACAATACAGCGAGTCGGCGAGGTAGTACAAAAGAATCAGATATTCTTGAAACTGATGCCGAAATACCTGTACCTCATTCTTAAGGGTGATTGTAACACAACGTACCGACATGTATCTTCAACTGAAACCTTTTCATTTTTTTTCTATTAATGTTGATTCGATTACTGTGATAACAAGATCCAGTCGAATGAAATGCTTGCTACTCCAGGTAAAATTTGATTATTTAAGAAGCCGTTTATTGAAAGATAGTATGGTTTGTAAATGGAAATATCCACAGAAAGAATAAATAGAATAATCCAGGAACATGTTACACTGTTAAAGACTTTATTTTGGTGAGTAAGGTCATTGCCATTTATTTTGGTTCCTCAAAAAGAACTGTGGTCAAGTTTTTGACGCAAAAAAAGA
This sequence comes from Nanomia bijuga, assembly GCA_032273505.1. Classification (NCBI taxonomy): domain Eukaryota; kingdom Metazoa; phylum Cnidaria; class Hydrozoa; order Siphonophorae; family Agalmatidae; genus Nanomia; species Nanomia bijuga. The sequence goes on from JAUKPT010001229.1 coordinate 11,822, forward strand.
CAAATAAGAGTTGCTGGTGTGATGGTTGTTATTCGAGGTAAAGCTGTTTTCGTGCTGAAAAGGTATAATGGTTTGTTAATAGAAATCTTCCCTGACGGGTCACCTCTTTCACAATAAGATACTGTTATTAAAAGGGTTAAAGATAAGAATAATCTCATTTTCGGTTACTAGGCTTTTGTAATTTATTTTGATACATTTTTAAAATGAGGTCAATATTTTAAAGCACGAAAAAGACGAAAAAGTGATGTGAGACTATCTTTGCTCATTTCTAAATGATGAATAATTTTCTGTTTTTTTTTTTTATTTTTTTATTTTTTCATGATTTTCATTCATTTACATGACATTCCCGATAGAGGCAGTATATCCGAAGTTCCACATTTGACAACAATTAAACATTTAACGGAATCCATAGTCGAATTTAACGCACCACAAGGGATCACTTGTGGAGTCATTTTTTCAGTGATTGATTTGATTAAATTACGGGGATCCAGGAGGGATCGAACCCGAGTCGCTCCATTGCGAAACCTGAAACCTAACCACTAAGCCAATGTGCCGACCACGATGTTCTGTTATTTTATCTTAGATTCCTCTACATATCATAATTAATTAAATCACATTAAAGACTGAGGATTTTAAAGAACAGATTTGGACACGATGCTTAACAGCGCAAGTTGTTAGTTCTTCAAGATTATTACTTTCTCTTTGGATCACCGTTCACAACACATACTACATTCCCACAGCTTACAGAACCCAATTACAAATTTAATGCGAGGTCGACATAAGCTCAGTGATATAATTAATCAAAACTTAATTAATTTAATTACGTAGGTCCATATTAAGAGAACAACCCTTTTCGAAGAATTTCTTCAAAAATTGAAAATCTACAAGATACAATGTCATCTTCCATTTGAAGTGAGTGGAAAAGGGCTTAGCTTGAATAATAATTATTTATTTGCATTATCTAGTTTCATTTACCTCCTTTTCCTAACCTAGGTACAATTTTCTTATATTTTCAAAACGTTATGAGATATGAAAGGGGATAAATTGTGAAGAAGTATCTAATACAAAAATTGTTTTCAAATAATTAATTATGTATTCAGTCCATCACTTATTTTATATCTATTTGAAGATGACAATAATGTATCACATAAATCACTGAAATAACTGATTTCGTGGGACTAGAAAATTTCAAACTCGCTCTAGTTGTTGATGATTATGTTAGGACATTTTTAGATTCATCTATGTTATGCCCTTAACACAAGGATAAGACATTTTTTTTGTGTTCATTATAGTTTTTCACGTATAGTTTTTTTTTTATCAAAAGTTCGTGAATAATTAAAGTTAATTATTTCCTTTATGACATAAAGTTGCAGCGACCATCTAAATATAAAACACGAAAGCAAAAACACTCGAAGAACTATCCTTATTATTGGTTCGAGATGCCATGATAAACCTTCACCAAAGTGTTCGTAGTTTTTTTTGAGTCAGCTATGGATCCGTATGAAACTTTCTGTAAATTTGCGTGATAGAGAATGGATGTGAGTAAAGGGCAGTTTGACCGATTTGAAAACTATTCTGTCTATCTGTGAAAATGGTAGATGGTAAAGAAATTCAGATATCAACGTCTTGATTCTTGTTAAGTCATTCTATAATTTGGCATTTATTATTGAGACTATTTATTCCCCTTTTCACATAAGAAGAATACAAACAATAGAAAAATATATTCAACCCCCCCCTTTTTTTTTCCTTTTTCGCGGCTTTTTTGTGCTTGCGACATTTTGTACACTTAACGTTATATCTCTTGTTTTATCTGTGTTTAGATTAGATGAATAAATAATCATGTTGTTAGAAAATATTTCAAAAAATATGTCGATCAATTTGTGACGTCATCACAACTCGCACAGCATGTTGGGATTGATAATGTTCTTATTCAGTGGCAATCTCTTTCTCGAATGTTTCGGTTACGACAAATGCATGGTGAAATACGAAATTCCAATGTGTTACCCCGACGACGATCAAACTGTCGACAAACATAAGAAATTCTGCCGTCAAATCGACGTGTGTCGGAAAAACTTTAACATATCGTACATCAAGATGCAGCCGTACAACACGCTATTAGTCGAACATTTGGTGCACACGTGTTGCGGGAACTGTACACGACTTGTTACAGTCAACACTTTTCATAACATCACGCAAGTAACGGACGAATCGGCGAACACCTCACATTTCATATTCCCGGTTCTCGGTCGTTACGCCGAGGAAAGCTTATACAATTACCATTTCATCCCGCTCGTTAAGGTGCCGAGTCTGTATCACATCACCGCGAAAGCCGACAACGTTCTCGATCAGCTTCTCGACTCGTGTCTACGCATGTGGCCTGTCTTGATTATTCTGATTCTTATGGTAGCGATTAGCGGTTTTATAGCGTGGGCACTCGAGACTGGTGTAAATAAAGAGGAATTCCCGCGCTCGTTCTTAATTGGTTGGTTTGAAGGGTTTTGGTGGTCCTTTATCACCATGTCAACTGTAGGATATGGGGACAAGACACCAAAGACAATAGGTGCGCGCTTGTTCTGCGTGGCCTGGATCCTAGTTGGTCTCACCACCTTCAGTATGCTGACAGGTAAACTAACATTCGAAATATCGCGTGCAAATTCACCGTTACCGCCTGAAGTACAAGGCGCGCGCGTCGCTGCGTTGCGACATCGCACGTATGACGCGTTACATATCGCAACGCGCGGCGGAATTCTAATAGACGTTAAAAAAGAAAATGACATTGCAGGGATATTTGCGATGATTCGTAAATTACGAACGAAGGAAATTGATGGTTTCGTGTTGGACAGATACACTTTTATTACATTCTCTCGGTATGTAGACAGCATATACTATGACGACCCTGATCCCGAGGGCCGTGCTGATATTAAATTCCTTCAAACAAAGACAATACAAACGGAGGAGATCTACGAAGGAGAGAAGCTCTCCTACGGCGTGCTTGTGAACCATTTAGAAGATTATATATATTTTGCTGACTTTATACGTGATAATTGGGAGGTGCTGAACACGTGTGATGGATTAAATATTAATAGTTTGAGTTGGAAGGTGAACATTGAACGTGATTATACGGCGCTATTTGACACGTCCGCCGGCTTCTTTTGGCCGTCACTTATAACGTCTGCTGTTATTATTGTAGCTATTTGTTTTTTTGGGTTTGGGTATGAAGTGGTTCGAAAGAGAGTCGATAAAAGTGTAAAGGGTCCTCTTGAGAATAATGAGAATAATGTTTGAAATTAAGATGGTCTCCTGTTTCAATACCCCGTCTAGGTTTTCTTTTCGGTAGAAATTTGAATTACACCTCACATCAGACTAATCATGTGCTTTTAGCGATTCTCTACAACTTATTAGTAAAATTTATCATTTTTTTAATTGAAAATTACATCATCAAAAATCTTATTGGTTATTTAGTAAATGTCACAATTTGTCTATTTGTTAAAACTCAATATCACGAAAACGATTTTAAGTGAACCAATCAGGTTCTTGAAAATGTAATTTTGAAACAATCAACCGAAAAATCTACTGATAATTTGCAGAGAAACACTTACATGAAACAATATTTTCGAATGATAGGGGACATAAGCTATTATAGCATCCCTCAAAATTTAAACCCCCTCATGAATTAGCAATGTTAACTTATCATCTTGTCTTTTAGTATCTTGTCTTTTAGTCTTTTAGTATACCCTATATTGTTTACTTGTCAGAATTGTTCTTTTTACAATGTTTTTCAGTAAAAGCATTTGGTGTTTGGAAAGGTAAGAATTGCATTTCCAAAAATGAACTCTTTACGAATTTTTTTTAAATAAAAAATCTCTGGAAAAAAACAAGAAAACTGTCACGCTGTTTAGAACATGATTGCTTCACTTATCGTCAAATTTCGGCTATTTCAACCGTTTGATTTGTTGGAAATGACAGCATCGGGAAGCTGATTGGCTTAATCTAAAATGTCACAATTTGGTGCTTTGTTAAATTAAAAAAAAATGTAGAACATATTATTAAAAGAACGAATTCAAATCTTGATGATGTAATTTCGTACCAATGAACGGATTGAATGGTCGTCAAAACCAAGAAAACTGTGACACTGTTC
>JAUKPT010001230.1:0-15956 GCA_032273505.1 Nanomia bijuga
TGTGTAAGTTGAATGTTAATTCGTCGAGTAAAGTAAATGAGATGAAAGATAAATACGTAAAAATTCTTAAGCGGTGGTTTAAATTTAAAAGGACGAAGACTTTTTTTAGTGAAGACTTAAAAACATCTGATATAATATGTGATCAAAGTTTAAAGGAATTTTTTGATGAAAACTTAACACCAATAAGGTAATTCTTTTATCATTTTCTGTTCCATTTTATTTGTTAAATGATACACAATTTTTTTATAAGGATGATGTTTTTTTACCCGAGACTTAGAAGAGGCCATACTTAAATTATGTACGCACGTGGACGGAAAGAAGGGAGAGCACGCATTTTTTTTCGCACACATTTATTTTTGTCTTGAATCGTACGTGGAGGGAGAGTGGGTTAAAAATATAATTTTCTTGCACGTTAACGTAGATGGCCCTTTTTAGACTTTATATAGTCGAGCCTCTGTTTATTCTGATATTCTAATTTTTTTTGTTATCTTGAGTCTGGATATTCTTATATAAAGCATTCTTAAGTATTCTTATAAAAAAGCGTGCTATCTGGATTCTAATTTTTTGGTTGTGTGTGATAATTGCACAGGTAAATATTTTGTCCAAAAACGACCCCCAGGGGAAAATGCAACAAATTCTGGAAACCATGGAAGCAATAAGCGATTTATTTGTTTTAATCTTACAGGGAATGAATAAGCGACATAGGCAAATTGAGGTGGGGAAAAATAAAGAAATTTTGGCCAAAATATTTACCCGTAGATAATTGATTTTCATTATTTGCAAACATCATTACTTTACCTCTTTTTAATACTAATTGAAAATTGATTGAAAATTAGTTATTTTTCAAAATCTTCGTGAAAAATGTTAGCGATGGGTAGTTATTTTCTGCTGATGAACTGTACCAGCACAGCATTCTGTTTAAGCAATAAGACTTCTATATGAGATCTGAATTTGCAGAAATCTTTGATATTCATAGAATTTGTTATGATTTATTTGTGATGCATTAAGTTTAAAGATAAATATGTTATAATACAAATTCGTACCTTGACAGAAGTGGATAATCTTTTTTATCAATATTAGTAAATAATTTGCTAGTTTGAAGTGAACATCTCCTTAGAACTGAAAAGTAATACTTTTCTTTCAGGGTATCAGCTGACGGAAATTGTTTGTATCATGCAACCTCTTTAAGCATTGTCGGAAACGAGTCATTGTCAATTCTCTTGAGAATCCTCACATCAATTGAATTATTTACAAACACTAATCATTATGTGGAATTATTCCAGCAAATCGCTTGTCAAGTTAATGAGCATTTCCAAACTCAGACATCAGTTATTAAAACCGTTCTCTCCTTTGAATCTGCTGATAAAATAATTGAATCGGATGATTATACAAAAGCATTTCGTCACGAAGCAATAATCAACTGTAAAAACAATAATTATTCTAGTCTCGCATCTGTTGCTGCACTTTCTTATGTAACAGATCACTGCATTGATTTAATTTACACTCCAAAAATGAATACAAAATTATTTCTGTTGTTTACAAGAAAGTTTAACCAGGAAGCAATGTCGACCATCACTCTTATCCTTACCACTACTGAAGATATAAACACATACACTCGGCCAAACCATTTTTCTGCCCTTATTGATTCCGCCGAAATTCTGCAAATAGAGAAATCTACTCACAAAAAATCTGGAAAGAGAAAAATATCTGATTGGCTTCCAAAAATTCAAAAAGTTGAGAACTTATCATCGACATCAGACTCAATTATACTGAATAATGACCCATCTTTGTTTCCTTCTTCGTCGTCTTCCTTCAACCTTTCTTATTCATCGACCTGCGATAACACGTTTAAAGATTCCTCTTTAGATAATGCATCTGTAAATATGAAAATATCAGATTGGCTTCCGAAAATCCAAAAAGTTGAGAACTCACAACCGGCATCAAACCCAATTATACCGAATAATGACCCATCTTTGTTTCCTGTATCATCTACTTGCCATAACACTACTAAGGAAAAAAATGCATCTGCGAACATGATAAAATCTAATCAATGTAAAAGGAGTTGTTGCACAGGAGTTCCAATTCCTCGTGGTCAGCCTGTCAAACCGGCTAATGAATGCGATCCTTACGATATTGGATTACATTTCAAGAACGCTGCTTCACTACCAAATAATGAAAAGTACGATCTGCTGAGAAGAATTTGGAAACCACCATCTAATTTTGAATTTCCACAACATATGGAATGGAAAAGACATTGGCGTTTTAATAGTGATTATATCGATGAAAGATCTGATAAATACCTTCCTTGGCTAGCATATTCTGCACACTATGATGGAACTTTTTGCATCCCTTGCGTTTTTTTTGGTTGTAACTTCGGAAGTAGTAAATTAGTCAAGTTATGGAAAGAGCCATTTACTCGATGGAACGGTGCTTCCAAGCGTTGGCAAGAACATGAAAATGCAAAAGTGACTAACATCCATTCATCGTCCTTTTTGCAATTACAAACATTTATGCAACAAATGGAAGGAAAACAACAAGAAATTAATGTCGCAGTAAATAAGGCAATGGCAAAACAAATTTCGGAAAATAGAAAAAAATTGATCCCAATTCTTAAAACAGTGGTTGTTTGTGGCAGACAAAACTTTCCATTACGAGAACATAGAGTGGCCCCTGATGATGATTCTGTCAACTGCGGGAATTTTCGGGCACTGCTCGATTATCGCATAGACGGTGGAGATTTGATATTAAAAGAACATTTTGATAGTGCGCCAAAAAACGCAACATACCAATCACCTATAATTCAAAACGAAATGATAAACTGCTGCCGAATATATATTCAAAGTATTTTTCTAGAAAAAATACGTGGCAAATATTTTGCTATTATTGCAGACGAGGCATCGGACTCTAGCAATCAGGAACAGTTAGCCTTGGTTTTAAGATTTATAGACGATTCAGGTGAAATTCGTGAAATCTTTATGGAGTTTTTACATTGTCCATCTTTGAAAGGTTGTGATATCGCAAATTTGATCTTAGATACAATTACAGTTAAATATAAACTAGATATGAATCTTTGTGTTGCACAATGTTATGATGGAGCCAGTAATATGTCTGGAGTTCGTGCAGGCGTCGCCAGTTTAATTTCAGCGAGATATCCAAATGCACTATATTTTCACTGTGCATCACATCGTCTCAATTTGGTGGTCGCCTCGAGTTGCCAAACTTGTGAAGAACAGTCCATTAGAAATATGTTGGACTCCATAAAAAAGACAAGCGACATATTCAAACATTCAGCCAAAAAAGAATTTTTGTTTGGCAGAACTATTTCTGAAGAACTACCAACGGAAACGCGTAGAAAACTTATGGATGTTTGTCGGACAAGGTGGATTTTGCGGTTGGACGGGATGCAAAGATTTCAGGAGTTTCTTTCGCCTATAATAACTACGTTAGATCGGATTAACAAAAATTGGGACAAAAGTTACGAAAGAGATGCAAAGATTATTGCTGGTGGTTTAAAAACGAATATAGAAAAATTCGATTTTATCATTGCATTAGTAATTGTTCGACATGTCCTGGCATATATTCAGCCTCTCACATATGAGTTGCAACAAGTTAAACTTGATATTGGAGCAGTGTATGAAGCAGTTGACAACAATTTGACTACTTTAAAAAAGGTTAGAGAGAATATTGAAATCAAACACAAGGAATGGTACGAGCATGCAGTAAAATTGAGTAATAAACTTAATATACCAGTAAAAGCATATCGTGTTACAGGAATACAAATTAATAGATCCAACTATGAATCAAACTCAGTCGAAGAGTTTTACAGACGATCCATTACCGCTGTCCTTCTAGATGGCATGATTAGCCAGCTGCAAGATAGGTTTTCTGAAGCTCATAGGCTGCATAGCCATTCTTTTTCTGTTATCCCAATCCGTGTTGTATCTGATAAATTTTGGAAAGCCCGTATTACAAATAAAGAAAATAAAGATTGTTTCACTCAACTTTACGGCCATCTTTTACCCAGTTCTTCAGCATTATCAGAAGAAATGGATTTGTGGGAAACATACTGGCATGACACGTTCAAAAAAAAAGGAACTGTTCCAGACAATATTAGGGATGCACTTTGTTTATCTGTTGGAAAAAAAAATTGGTTTCCAAACATGATTACAATATTAGAAATAGTAGGAACCGTCCCATCTTCCTCAAACTCGTGTGAACGGTCTATTTCAAAATTAAGATTGATAAAAACGTATCTACGTACCACAATGGCACAAGATCGATTGAATGGTTTAACACTTCTCTATACGCACCGTGAGATTAATATAGATTATGATAAACTTCTTGACATTTTTGCTAGACAATATCCTCACCGATTAAGACTGATTTGAACAATTATCATGGGTTATTTTTTCATCTTTTTTACTTTAAAAGTTTATTTGTTTATTATGTTACGTCCACGTGTTTAAAATCTTTTTATGAAAATATTCAACCCGAAGTTGGCCCAGCAACAATACAGAGAATTTTATCCTATTTTGCGAATACGAAATGAAAAAATCGTGTACCACATACGCATGATTTTATCAGACACTCAGGTCACAGTTGAACCTTTCAGGTTTCTTTAAAATCCACGGATTTGAGCTCTCGAGCTCTTAAAGTTTATTGTGAATTTCAATTCTTTTGTTCGTAGTATTTGTTTCAAATATGAAAAATGTGATCTAATTTCAGTAATTTACACACCAACAAACGGTAGAATATAACCTAGTAAAATCATGGTCCTTATTGAATTTTTTGTTTTCTTATGTGAGCAGTTAGGTAATTCACCTCCTTTTCTGACGTTTTTTTCAAAAGATGACTCTATGTTCATCAAATTTTATTTTCAATAGTCTGAGTGTCTCTATTTTTTTTGGCTTTTGTGATAGAAATTGAAATGATAAGAAAATATTGTTCATTTATCAAACACCTCGCATTTAATACCCTTTAACCATCTACTTAACTATCTATCAAAATCACTTTTTATTCCTTACTTGTGTGGAATTCATCTTAATGGTGTTTTCTTTGCTGAATATAAGTCTTATTTGCCACGGAGAGTGACTTTGACAGGCCAAAATAGCGCAGAAATCGAAAGCTGAATCGACAATCGACAATTGCGAATAAGTCGCCAAATAGTAGTTAATGAAAAATTCTTTTGTCTTTTGCGGAGTAAAGAATTTGTATAGTGTGACGAAACACTGCCCTAAGAGTTGGAGTGTTTTTCTGGCAAAGATTGTGTTTCCAGTCACTAGTAAAAAGAGAAGATTTTTTTATGAAATTACAAAAGTTTGGAGAGAGAGGGGCCATATGGGTTAAATAGACACAATCTTTATCCAATTTTACTAATTCTATTAAAAATACTATTACCATTTCAAGGAAAATGCTTGATGGTCTTTTTATGCTTTAGTATGATCAACTAAAGTACTTTAAATAGACAATAGTACGAAATATGATCGAACTGTCAATTTAAAACTGAAATAAACAATAAATTATCAAATTCCTACCCAGATGACAGTCTTTTCTAGTTCTAAATGGTCTAAACCTTTAAAGTTGTACAGACAACGAGTGTCAAAATGCCTGCGAGGGTCAAAATGTATGTTTTCAGAATTTCTTAAAAATTAAAGTGATATAATACAAATGTATAAGAGATATTTATATTAGAATATATTAAAGAAATAGATTCTACTGTCTTCCCGATTATAGAAAGGAAATATCTTTTTCCGGAATATGAAAAAAATCTGTTTATCAAACAAAAGATTTAACTTAATAAAATGGATTTTACAATAACACTTAATTTTCAGAAATTTGCAAATATATAACTTATAAAAAGGTATGTCATGCAAAAGGAATTAATAAATCAAACCTAATTAGTTAAGATAAAAACGCAATATTTATAAGGCAAAGGTCAAAATGTTAATTGCAACTAAATTCATTAAACAGCTTCTAAAATGTATAATCTTTCGTATTAATGCTTAAAAACTGAATTTAATGATTTATAAAAAAGCAGATTTGAGTGAAGTATGAAGTGTGAAGTATGCATAGAAAATCTAAACTTTGAAGTTTTTTTTATCAAAAAAAAAACATCTTAGAATATTAAAAGAAAAATTAGAGATCTCGCTAGGTTAATGAAAAAAAGATAATTTTGTTAACATACATTTTGACCCTCGCACTCGAGAATCTTTCATTTTAAAGCCTATTATATAAAGTTAATATGATAATTATAAAAAATGTATATAGTGGGAAGAGTAAGAAAAGAATAATTATTTTTAGTACTAATGATAGATGCATGATGTTTTTAACTTTGCTCGTAAATCACATCGAAAAATTGACCCTCGCTGCCTGTACACACAATTTCAGATACATATTCTATAACATTTAATGAATCATAAACCGTTTTTTTGAATTTCCATTTACTATAGCTAAAAACAACAAATTTGCACATTAATTAATGTTGTAAAAAATATGTTACTAAAACATTACAACTGTTTTGATCTGATAGGTTTCGCCTAAGGAAAACATACCATGATAGTGCTCGAAAATCGGAAGAAAGTGAAAATGTTGGTGGCTTGAAAAAGGATTGCAGATTGCAAATTTTTTGTATAGAAAATGGTAATAAAATGGAGAAATTAAATTTCATTTTCTTTTCTTCTCTCTTGCCTTCTCTTGTCTACAAGGTGATCCCTCCATTGTCTTTTGGCAAGAGGTTTATTTTTATCTTGGTCACTTCTGTAATTCAAGTGATGACTCTAATCACTCTCTAAAAGATTTTTGGGAAAATAAAAGAATTTTCCAGGATAGCATACAAGATTCAGTGATTGATTTGTCCAAAGATTTTAGACCATTTAAAAAAAAATTCATGGGTACCTCTTGACATTTCAAGCAACTGAACAATTTTCGGAGAATACATTTTTGAAATAAATGAAACAAAAACGAAAGAGATTCTCCGGGAGGGTCAAAACTAGTAACTTTTGCCTTAATGACCAACATTGACGTGTTTAGCCAAATATAATTTCGTGAAAAAGACCCAAATTGGAGAAATTGAATTTTGCAAACATTTCTTTTGTGAAAATTTCTTCCCTTAAGTTAACTTCCAGATTTTGCTTTTCTTGTGCTTTAAGTGTCATGCACTTATCATTGTGTGAAACATGCAGATTTTATTCTATCTAACTGCTTCAAGTCTTTCGACATGGGTATCTCCAACATTTCCCCCACTTGCCAAGGACACAAAGTTACCAATCTCTTCCCCCTTCCCCATTCCTTTCCCTTTTTACTCAACTCTAGTAACGTCTGCTCAAATTTGGGCCCTTTTGGGCCCTCTTGGGCTAATTTTGGAGCCAAATTTTTTTTTTCGAGCACAAAGACCACCATTATCTGTTACATATTATTATTTATTGTATTCTGCAAAATTAGAAAAATCTCAAATTTGGGTCATTTTGGGCCCATTAGGCCCAATGATGGGCCGGGAATTAAAAAAATGGTGGGAAGCTGGTTTCATAGAACCAACATTATTAATTGAGCAATTGAGCATTAATATATGGCATGCATATAACACTGTTATCTTAAGAAAATAAAAAAAAGTTGGAGAAAATAATACAAAAAATGAAATCAACTATATAAATAACTTTCTCTTTTCATAATAATAGATCAAAATGATCAATAAATTATATTTTTGTGTACAAAATTTAGTATATAATATGTGAAGAAAAATACTTCTTTTTACAAAAACCAACATCAGGGTATCAGTACCAATAGGAAATAAAAATATAAATCCAGGAAACTTTGTAATTTAAAATTTTAATTTTGGACATTTGAATTCTAGACTTTGGACAAAACCAGTGTGATAATTTCATCATTACATTTTCTAAGTGTTACTTATATTAGGGTAAAGGAATCAGTCAAATACAGTCAATGAGAAATTTGTGAAATCAAATCACATAAAATTGTGGAAATAAATCTTTACAAAATTCATTTTTTTGGTCTGTTTCGTAAATCAAATCCTCCTTAATTTCCAAAATAAATCTCAAATAAGTTCTATGAGCTAGTGAATAATAAATCCTCACAAAAATGTGTTCACTTAATACATCATCAAGTCTAACACTTGATGAATTACTTCAAACCATCAAAACCAATGATCACATATCATAAGATGAAAGATGTATCATTACTTTTAATACCATCACTATCATTCTTATCATTAGATTTAGATTCAGTACAGAAAGAGGTACTTGTATCAAAATGTATGTCAGAGTCAGAAAACAATCTATTTGATAAGACACATCTTCCAAATCTGTCTGAACCTATTTCATTTCCTTTTCCTAACATTTTAAAGTACCTATAATTAATATCAGAGTTACACTGGTTGATTATTGAGCGATGCAGATAAATGTGGTTGACCGGATTCATTAGGTTAAAAAACCTTACACTACTTTTATCTTTTAAAAATCCCTGCTTAGCCTCAGTTTTCATATGGTCATATAACTCGGGTACGAATCTTGTACTGCGGATAATTTCATTTTCGAGTGTTGTATTTTCCTCATATGGAAAATCAGACAGACAGTAATGTGCATCTATTCCTGTTAAAGGGTGACAGTTTGCTCTATAATTACGTATATTATCAGATGAATTCATTTCCTTGAGCCATGGTAATGATTTACGAAAGGATCCTTCTTTGGCATTTTGCAGATCATTCCCATTGCCAAGTTTACCATCAAATGGAGAGAAAATGATACTGTTTGTATCGCCATGGCCAGATTGCTTAATGTCATTTTCTCTTTTACCACTATTTCCATGTTGAGCTAATAAATGGGCCGTATCAATTATGGAAACATTTGGTAGATGTTTCATTGACAAGAGCCCGTCAAGAAAGTCTGCTGGGCTATCATCACGATTCAAAAACTTTGTATAATAGCAAACACCATGCACACAAGAAAACGTTAACATTCCACCACTATGATTCTTGATGCTTTTAAAAACCTTTTGAAAGACAGAAGGTTCATTCAGCATTGTCATTTCTAATCTTGATATTATATCTTGTTTTCTTCCTTTAGTTGAAATATTGCATTCCTTAGCCACTGAAATAAGCTTGTTTTTACATTTATCATTAAATAACTCAACAAATCTTTCATCATCAGCCAACCTTTTTTTTGCTCGATCATTCATATTTGGTTCTTTTTCAAACTCAGTGTTGTACAAGTAATTAGATTTTCTTGTACGCGGACCAAGGTATGGACTCCAATTAGTTAACTCTGGCTTAACATCGAACAATGTCTTATTTGAAAATCCTCTGGATAAAACAGTCAGTTCAACCTCCTCCCAAAACTTATCAGAGTCTACTTGTCTATCAGAAGCAGATGAAGGCTTACTTTTGGCACTAAGACCATCATGATTGAAATTATAAAAATAATTCTTTTGAACATCCATTATCAGAGTGACAGGATAGTACCCACATCGATTACAATAAAAATCATAAGGAGATGAACTGAGAACATCGTACATCAAGTACGCATCTGATGCTTTCTCAACATCAAAATCACATGTAAATAGATGATTTAAGCTTGAGATACTGTCCACTATACTTGAATTTGATTGTAAATTAATTTTTATGAATTGGCAAAGATCAAGTCCCAGAAATAGTGTATTGTCAAAATTATGTAATCCATGAGTTGTTTCTTGATATCGATAACTTATATCGCATGTTGAACATTCTTTCTGAAAAACATGAAAATGCCCATAAAATCCTTGCATGGTTAGAACTGAAGCATTTTTACTAACTAGGGTATCTTCGAAAAGTAAACTGTTACAGTAAAAACATGTTGACTCTAATGGTGAAATCTCTTTTGGAAATGTTTTGACATCAAAGGACCTATGTTTCATCAACTCCTCTGACTTGTACCGTTTTTGAGTATAAACATAATGTACCATCTTTTTCAGTTTTTTTATTTCATAAGAATCAGATAATTCAGATGGTTCAAATGGTTTTTTTATTTTTTTTGTCTGAACTAGGTACCAAAATGCAGTTGCTTTATGCACACAAGGTTTTGATCTAGTTTTTGTGCATGCGCAACTTAAAGAAAAATCAGACGAGTTAAAAGTCACTGCAACACGATTTAAAGGAGAATACTTATGTTGTTTCTCTTCGAATACTGAAAAATGTGTGAATAAATTATTTTCCCAGGGCACTACTGTCACATAATTGCTAGCTTTAGCAAGGCAGTTTAATCTTTTGCATTCCTCTAAAATTGAAGAAGAATATTTCTTAAACATTCCTGATTCTCCAAGCAGATTCAAAAAATCTTCATTTAGTTCCGAGACATTATCTAATTCGTAGTAAGACGAAAGTTCAAGAGAAACGCTTTCCAAGTGTCTACACTCTATACTAAAATCATTATTTAGAGCAGCTGTAAGCAACAACTTTTGGCAATCATTAAAATCACAAAAAACTTTTTTATCATAACCACCCTCTATTATCTTTTTTTGAACATGACATGGGTACTTTACCCCTTTATTTGTTTTTGACACCATATAAATAGCCTCTTCTCTATCAACACAAACTGATTTCTTTTCTATAATCATATGTTTACGTACCATGTGAGTATTCATGTTCTTTCGTAGTACCACTAATCCACAAATTTGACATGAAACATTTTTTTTCTCATCAAACATCTTTCCTCCATCACACATTTTCACATGATTAAGAAAAGTGAATTTTCTTGCAATGGGCTTGAGGCATTTATTGCAATGATAATGAGGCTGGATCGATTCTATACCACACACTTTCGAGTTCCTACAAGGCACTGAGTACCCATTGCCATTTTCAACACACAGTGTAGGATGTAGATGTACTTGAAGCAGATGTGTTTTAAAGAGTTTGATATCACTGAACGATTCCAAGTTTGTATCACATAAATTGCAATGATAATGCAAATCCATTAATGAACAGCATGCATCACTTTGACACTCAGATGATATGTAGTATCGACTTAAATAGGGATCTGGGATTTCACTTTCTAAATCATAACCATTCTTTAAAAAATAAATATCCAATTCTTCATTTGAGTCAAAGTTTTCATTATGAATTGTTTTAGGTGCACTTTCATGCTCCTGCTCAACATGGGACTTTAATCTTAATCTAGGCATTGCAAGTCCACACACTAGGCATGAAATAATAGACTCATTGAATTTCTTATCTCCATAACAAATTTTTACATGTCTTTCAAATTGTTTTTTTCTTATTATAGGTTTGAGGCATTTGAAGCAATGAAAATGAGATCTTTTTGAAACAATGTCACACACTTCTGCATTCCTACAAGACACTGCGTATACCCCACCATTTTCAACACACCGTGTAGGATGTAGATGTACATGAAGAAGATGTTTTTTTAATTTGTCCTTGTCACTGAATGATTCCATGCTCATATCACATAGTTTGCAGTGGTAATGCAAACCTTGTGAACAGCAGCCATCGGTTTGGCACTCAGAATCAAATGATAGATAGTAGCGATGTAAATAAGGATCTGGGATATCACTTTGAAAATGATAACCATTCTTTAAAAAGTAAATATCCAATTCTTCATTTGATTCAAACTTTTCATTATGAATTGTTATTGGCTCACTTTCATGATTTAGCTCTATGTGAGATTTTAATTTCTTTCTTGGCATATCAAGTCCACATATTAAACACAAAATATTACACTCACTGAATTTGTTTTCTCCATCACAAATTTTTACATGTTTCTCAAAATTGCTTTTCATTGTTACAGCTTTGAGGCATTTGTAGCAATGGTAATGAGATTTATTTGAATCTGCATCACACACTTCTGCATTCCTACAAGGCACTGAGTATACACCATTATTTTCAACACATTTTGTAGGATTAAGATGCATCTGGAAAAGATGCATTTTGAAGAAATTTATATCACTGAACGATTCCATGTTTGTATCACATAATTTACAATGATAATGCAAATCTAATGAACAGCAGGCATCAGTTTGGCACTCAGAAAATGATAGATAGTAGCGACTTAAATATGGATCTGGGATATCACTTTGAAAATGATAACCATTCTTTAAAAAATAAATATCCAATTCTTCATTTGAGTTAAAGTTTTCATTATGAATTGTTTTAGGAGCAGGTTGACCTTCAACTCCACAATTTTCTTCAAGTTTATGTTTCCTTTCCATGTGAGTCTTCAGATTCTTTTTACGCAAAGCAAGTCCACAAATTTGACAAGAAGTAAAACCCTCATTATTGATTTTCTTTTCTCTTTCTGTATCACATACTTTTAGATGTCTTTCAAAGTTTTTTTTCCTTGATATGGTTTTATTGCATTTAATGCAATGGTAATGAGATCTATTTGAATCTGCAAATATACCACACACATTTGAGTTTGTACAAGGCACTGAGTATCCATTGCCGTTTTCTACGCACCGCATACGATTTATATGTGTCTGAAGCAGATGTTTTTTAATAGAAATTATGTCACCGAATGATCCTGTGCTCATATCACATAGTTTGCAATGGTAATGCAAACCTAATGAATGGCATGCATCAGTTCGGCACTCAGAATCGAATGATAGATAGTAGCGACTTAAATGAGGATCTGGGATATCACTTTCAAAATGATAACCATCCTTCAAAAAAAAGATATCTAATCCGTCACATGAGTCAAAGTTTTCATGATGAATTTCTTTTGGCACACTTCTGTGCTCCAGCTCTATGTGAGATTTTAATTTCTTTTTTGGGATATCAAGTCTACAGTATCTTTCTTTCTTGCATCTTTTTAGATGTCTTTCAAAATTGGCTCTCCTTAATAAAGTTTTTGGGCAATTGGCACAATGGTAATGGGATCTACTTGAATCCACAACACCACAGACTTTCGAATTCGTACAAGGCACTGAGTATCCACTGCCGTTTTCAACACACTGTGTACGATTTAAATGTACTAGGATAAGATGGGTTTTAAAACGAAATATGTCACTGAATGATCCTGTTCTGATTTTACAAAGTTTGCAATGATAATGTGAACCTTGTGAACGGCATCCATCAATTTGGCACTCAGAATCAAATGATAGATAGTAGCGACGTAAATAAGGATCTGGGATATCACTTTCAAAATTATAGCCATCATTTAAAAAATAAATATCTAATTTGTCACTCAATTCAAAGTTTTCATGAATTGTTTTAGGTTTTGGTTTATTACATTGATGCTCTCGAAGGGTTGGGTCTGCCAGGCTGAGACTTGAATCGAGTGGATCCAGCCTGGACTGGCTTTGGCCTTTCGGCGCTATCATCGGACTGGGAAGTAAAGTTTTTAACCTCAAACTCGACATAACTGGTTCAGTGATTTGATCTTTATCTTGCTGAGATTCACCAACTGTGCACTCTTTAATATGTTGTTCAAAACTGCACTTACTTTCTTTACAATTCTCACTTGATTTCACATTACACATAGTAGGTATCGAATAGCCATTTTTAGTTTTGACACATAGCGATCTTGTAAGATGAGCGTTGAGAAGATGATGCTTGAAAATGCTTGTATCATTGTATGAATTTTCTTTGCATTCAACACTTGTAGTGTTATTAATTTTCTGTCTCTCTAAACTTTTACATGCATTTTCTTTGCATTCAACACTTGTAGTTTTAATTTTCTGTCTCTCTAAATCTTGACATGTATTTTCTTTGGATTCAACACTTGTATTATCAATTTTCTGTCTCAAATCTTTACCTGCACTTTCTTTGCATATAATACTTGTGTTATCAATTGTCTGTCTCTCTAAATCTTTAGATGTATTTTCTTTGTACTCAACAATTGTAGTGTTATCAATTCTTTGTCTTTTTATGTTTTTGAACTGTTCGTCATCATGTCTTTTTTTCTTTAAGGTTGTACTCAGGAAGGATTTAACATCAATACTTGAATATTCAGGTAGTAAATCTTTAGGATCATAAACACCTGTACAAACCCATTTCAAAATAATTAATCGAAGGAAATCCGAAAATGAAGAGACATCTTTTAGATATTTTAGTGGAAAATCTTGTTTGTTTAAAGCAAAATCTCTAAATTTACTGATATCCTTTGCTGCTATCACTGCAACAACAATAATAGCAACACCACAAATATTGGAACATGTTTGAAGAGGGAAAAACTTAGAACAATTTTCATTACATTTATGAGGGTTAAGATGTGATGATGATGCATCAGGAGCATGAGCACATTTCAATGCAAAATTAAATTGTGCATCAAAAAATTCCTTCTCTATATTGCCAAAAAAATTAAGAATGTCACTTGGATCTCTTTTGCCACGCGAATCACAGTATGTAACAACTTTTTCTTTCACATCAAAAACCAAGCATGTATAATGGTTACCATAATGAGTAACATTGTTGACTTCATCAAAATGTTCACCTATATAGACTTCAGTAAAGGATTCATCATAAGTAACTTCAATAACCCGAAGAAACACTATTATTTTTTCAACAATCCCTTTTCCCTTTTTTTGGAATGCTTCAACAATTTCAGGAGAAATACTGAGTATATCATCATACTTATTGAAGAAGAACATGAAGGCATCGGAACAATTTGAATTAAAATGATCAGACACATAATTAAAGAAGCCATCTGATGTCCAATTTCTTGATACTAACCCTTTCACTGAATGGAAATCCAAACCATGAAAGCTTTTTGTAGGAGATGAATGCAAAAACGCGATTGCCTCTTTAGCATATAATGTAATATTAGAATCAACTAACTTATGTGGAATGCTAAAGAATTTCCTTGTCATCATATTCAACCAATATTTTTCAATCTTAATTTCTTTCTTTGCAGAAATAATGTGCTTATGAAGAAGTATATCATATAGACCCTCTTTAGAGAATACACCAAATTCAGTTTTTACACCATAGTCATTACCTAAGGAACTAATAGTTTGAAATAGCTTTTCAGCCACTGGAATATCAAAGACACCACCGATGCCTTTAATCTTATTAATAGTTTTTGTATTTGAAGTTATGCTTACTACATCAAACTGTTGATTTGAAATTGAAATAAAGTCGGGAAAGCACATAATTTCATCATAAGTAAATGTTTTTCTGACAGCAGATGTGTGATCATTAGTTCGTGAATACTCATCCCCACCTCCCCCACACCAATGACGTTGAAAAAAAAATCTAGATGTCATTCCGCCATACAAAATATGATATACATGTAAATCAAGAAGATCATTGTTATCCTTACCATTCAAAATTATAGAATCTACACAATGGTCAACACTATAGGCTGGGATAACCTTGCTAGAGGAAGCAGGTTTTTCGCAATCCATAACCTCTTGACCATTGTCATCCATTCTATGAGTATGAATGGTTGGTCTTGCAGCGACCTCCTTCAACAGTACCACCTTCTCTTTCTTCACTTTCTTCTTACTTTTCTGCACCAACAAATTTTTCTCTAGCCTCCTATATGTCGTTTTAAAGCAAAGTTTGTTAATATTGTTTAGAACAATACTTATATCGAGTATCTTTTGAATACTTCCGCTTCCTTTGTATCTAAAACAAAATTGAAGAAAATAAAAAAATTAAAAAAGATAATGTGTTTAGGTATGACTGTAGCGATATTCTTCTATTTAAAAGTATAACAAGCAAGCTAGAAGTGGACCCGCCTGCAGAGAAAAGGTAAAACCATGAGATAAAAAAGCCAATCAAAAAATGCAGTTGAGATTTTGTCCAAAACTGGAGAAAGTGACCAAAAACCTCAAATTTGGACCATTCTGGGCCCTTTTGGTCCAATTTTAGGCAACTTAATGCATAAAATCTAAAAAAACTAATGATTAGGAATATGAAAACTTTTGTTACAGACGGACTGACATCTAAATTTGAAGAATTCTCACCAAACAATGCCCTTCGGGCTAATAGAAATTGAAGATGGTGGTAGAGA
>JAUKPT010001231.1:0-15950 GCA_032273505.1 Nanomia bijuga
TATTTATTTATTTTTTTTTTTTCTTTCTTTCTTAGCTAATCTAAAAATACAAAATACGTATACACTCACATCTCTTACTTATCTATATGGCCTGTTCATTCCAAATTTGTTTTAAAATTTCTTCTTTCTGTAGCACATACTCATCGTATCAAGGGCAGTTCACTTTTTATAAGAACAGTGTTTTTTGGGTTCAAGATGAATATTCTTTTTGATCAAATTCAACCTGATTTATTCTTAGCATATTCTTAGTATACTCATCATGTAGGTATGTAATTAAAAATTATCCCACAAATTTTCGATTTTAAATCAATTTATTTTATTATGAATCAAACTCAGATTTTGGATTGAGTAGAAAAAGAAACAAAAAACGAACCTATTAAAGAGAAAAATGATTCTTAACGAATATTCAAGATGACTTTTTGTCAAATTTCATCTTGGATATTCTTATAGAATAATATTCTTTTATAAAAGAAGCGTGTATTCAGATGCAACATTTTTAGGAGAGAAAATCATCCATTGAAGAATCTCTTCCATTTCATTGAAGAAAAAAATGTTTTGACCAAAATCAGATGTACTCTCTTGTGGTTGCGATTTTTATTGGAAAACAGATCAATATAAACTATAAACAAAACAATATTGTGTTGTTGTTACTAGGCCACAATATAAAACAAGATGGCAGCGAGGATATATGGACGTGAACACGTGCAGCATTTGTTCGATTTCACGTTTTGTTCCGGGGCGTGCTTCGTGGTGGTCTCTTAACCCTACTACGAGACTAGGCTTTTGAAGTTGTTGTTTTTTTACATTTTTAAGGGTATTTGAAGACAACAAGTTAACCCGCGGGGAGGAATGAGGTGGTAAAACTACCCCCCCCCTTGATATAAAATCCTTCATAACTCGGATTTATGAAATAGAAAATAAAAAATCTTTTTTTATGTGAAATATCAAAATACATAACATATATGAAATTCAATAAAATCAAACATCTTGAAGTTTAAGAAAAAAGGCTTTTGTGTGAAGTTTTAACGCGCCTTTTTTTGTTAAAAAACACTCGTGCTAGTTTTTATACTTAAGTGAGTTTACTAATAATTGTATAACTCACGATCGCTTTAACCATTTTTAACAAAAACTTGGAAAATATCTTGAATTGTTATGATAATACTTCATACGTTTTTTTTACTCGGTATATTTAGTGGAACACTAATACTTTTTTTAGGGGGATCATTGAAAATATAGGATTCCTCACCGCGGGTTAAAATACTTGTATTTTTTAACCGGTAAAGACTTGATAACGTTTATTCCATGGGTTCGGTACCCAGTCGTGCCAACAATTTCAATATGTTAGGTTAGCGGTAAATGAGGTGGGGGAAGGGGGATGGGGAGGCGGGGTTGTCAAATTATGGGCTAGTAGGAAATGGTATTTACTGTTGATTTAAATTCTTATTTTATGTTGGTGTATTCTACTCTATCAAAGGTGGATATAAGAATTAAGATGCTTAATTTGTCGATGCTTATGTAGATGAGATTTGAAGAACTTCTTGCTTTGTTAAAAGGCTTGGGCATGGCTTTCAATTGACTTCCTTACGGCCTATTTTTAACTATTTTTAAATGAGGTAAAAATATTCGAAAAATTTATTGATTTAGCACTCAAAATATTAAGACTAATTTGAAGAACTTCTTGCTTTGTGTGTTCTCTCTCTACTCAGCTTTGTGCTGCACTTGTTTTGAGTGAGGGGATGTATGGCGATAAAGGGTCAAATTAGGAGTGCATAGGAAATGATAGTTACTTTTTATTCAATTTATGTTCAATGAAGCTGTCTTTTGCTCTATATTTAGTTTGGCTGGTAAATATTTTGGCTAAAACTTCTTATTTCTTCCCCACCGCACCATTTTGCTATTTTTCTTATTTTTCTTATTTTCTTTCCTGTTCAAAATCAATAGATGTTAAGACTTATTTGAATAACTTCTTGCTTTGTGTGTTCTCTCTACTACTCAGCTGACGAGGTGGAATGTTCATCTCTCATTCAACACCTCGAAGCATCCCACTAATGTATAGTGAATCATCACTAAGTAATATAAAGTACATTGAGACATGAGATCTGAACTCTAATCCTATTCGAAGTTATAATTAGATTCGACTTACGTGTCTTTTCCCAACATACCGCGCATACTTTCCTTTGTGACTACTCGAATGTTTTTGGTGAAGGGACTACTCATTCATTTAATGATAAATCAAAAAGCAACGACGAATCATTCAAATCATTTTTTATTATAGGCAAATTTGCCAATTTATTGGTTGAGAATCACCTTACCAAAAATGTAGTTGATTGATTTCCAAATGTCTCCATCTGGTGTGTTGTTAAAACTAATTCTAAAACAAAATCTTCAAGATGTAATTTTCAACCAATCAAAGGGTAGATTTACCTCTAATTTGTAGACAGCCCATAAAGAACTGCTGTTTTTATTTTATTTCAGGCAGGAAACTCGAACTTTCAGAGAATATGATAGAACCCAGATTCCCTGTTTCAGTTCTGGTTGACCTGTAAGAAAGTTGGGGATATTAATCTCAGTCTGGAAAACCTGTAAAAGTCAAGGAATTTCATTACTCAGAAGTTCTAGCAGAGTTATTTACTAGGTAGAAAAACTAAATAGTTGTCTTTGTCTCATCATTTGAGAGGTTTGTTTGCAAATCATAACAGGTATATTTGCCATTTGATTGGCTGAAAACTACTATGATGATTGGTCCAGAAGGAGATGAGTTGTATATTATCCCTTATCCCACTTATTCCCTTTATTGGGGTTGTCATTGGGCATGAATTCTGACAGGGGTAAAGAAAATCCTGACCGGGCGCGAATTTTTCTTTGCTTAAATTGATAAAGAGTCACTGTGGTATGAAATGACTGACTGGGGAAATAAATATGTCTTAAAAAATTCTTTAAAGTTAACCGGTGATGATTTTAAACAGGGTTAGCCACCGGGAGGTTTCAGATACGATTCTCTGTGTTTGGATTAGCACCATAAAAGTTGTGTGATGAACTTCAAAATGATTAGGCTGTTTCGACATAGTTCGATAATCAAGAGAAGATACAAGTGAGGGTACCTTGCCTCGTGAGCTATCTCAGTGTAAGCCAGTTTAATTATGCAGGAATAGATGAAATACTTTCGCTGTGATGAATTCAATCAGTTGTTAACTTCCACAATGAGGGGGAGTAGACGTGAGACAGCTCTTTGAAGAAGGATTTGCTCGGAATGTCTCCCATTATTATGCTTCTGAAAAGTAGTTATAGTGTTTGTATTGTTTATAAAATGGTCAGCATTGCTCATGGATGAGACATTTGTATGCTTGACTTAATGGATCGATGTGTTTTTAGGGAATTTGGGTTGTCGATGATGTGTACTCATTAAATTTTAATCAGGTATGAGAAGTACTCAAGTTTAAACCTCTTTTGAAATTCTCAAAATTTAATTTTTCCACGCTTTAATTACATTTTTTAGTTTTTTTTTTTGTGAAACCACTCATGCCTGTTAAATGTTTCACTCTAGTCAATGACACCCCTTCCCAGTCAAGTCCCACTTACAGCCCCCCGACCCTATCCCCTAACATAAATGAAAAATAATGACCTCCGTACTAGTCTAGGACCCCATCCCAAGCACAAATCAGCAAGCACAAATATAAACGTTCGTCTGGTGTCCCAAAAAGCTTGAGCAACGGAAATTGATCGCCTGAGAATCAAGTAAGATAACATCATCGTCAGGGGTAAAAAAAGACGCTGGGACGTAGAAATTTCCCGTTTGAATATAGCTCATATAATATGAGCGTAAATTACTGTTATATCTATAGTATGTTATGCATTATTCCCCTGCTGTAAATTTGATTCCCCGACCCAGAAAATGTATAGTTGAACCCCTGCATTGCTCAACTTTTTTACATTATTACATCTCTACTTCCCCTGGCTCAATCACTGAGTTTACCCCAAGCTGTAAGAAACATTGAACACATGGAAGCACATACTTCAGGACCTTTTTTTAGTGTTTGCTCTCATCTTAAACTCAGTATAACGACTTATAGGCCAACTTAGTCTTTAAACCTGCTAAAATAAATTATTTTCATCAAAAACGAGTGTCTTCGTGAAGACGCTGAAGACACTCCAGATCCGCCACTGGACTGTATTCTTTAAAGTAAAGTCCCCTCTAAAAACCATAACTATATTATGAACTGTATTCTATTATATCATTTGAGACTTTAGCCCAGCTTTCAAACATTCTACCCACAGCATTCATAAAACTTGTGTCCAATAAGATGACTGCAAAAATTGTGATGATATCGCAGGCCTTTCTTAATCAATTCGAATATCAAAACAAATATTATTGGTCAGAACACGTCGTGAATACGTTTAACATTCCAATAAAGACAATACGAGCATTCTTTCTAATGTATGTGTTGTAGTTGACGAGGAGATATGACATTATATCGAAGTGAAGCTTTTAGTCAATGGAGTAGTGTGTTGTTGGACAGTATTATTGATGCAATAGTAGTACTGATAAAAATTATTTATCAGGTAGAAAAATTAAGGGAATGACTGCGAATTAAAGGTAAATCTACCGTTTGATTTGTTGAAAATTACATTTTTGAAGATTTCGATTGGTTAACTAAAGAATTTTATCACAAGCTTTACCTTGAGCAAAACATCAAATAGTGACATTTTAAAACCAACCAATAATATTCGTGCTGATTTAATATTCAACCAATGAAATGTTATATTGATGATTATTTCTACTTTATAAAACACAAAAATCGTCATAGAGGTGGATCATACAGTAGCTATTAAGAAATTGTTATAAAGTAATTATAGATTTAAACCTTTTTTATTTGATATCCTGCGATTTTGGACTTTGGACTTTTCTATTTGCTAGTAATATATTGGTGCAGTTCTTACTATGTTAAAGGACTTTTTGTATGTCGGTAATCATGATGCGTATTTATTTTTTAATATTTCGTTATATTAATATCATTACTCACTTCATGTGTTCGTCGTGTTATTGTATGTATATCTTTATGCTTAATATTTAAATGTTCCCAAAGAATCTAGGTATTTACAATAAGTCAGTACCATATTTTAACTTGTTCTGAAATTTCATCTAGAATATGTTTATATAATCAACTGAAATGTCATGTTAGTCACAGTTATTTTTTTATCATTTTTATGTATCGTTTACTACTATGAATGTTTATGTACCAATGGATGAACAGGCTTTTAATTTGTCAATATATATATATATATATATCGTTATTTAACTAGCCCTGTAATTTCATCATCATCAAATTATATTTTATGTATGGTACTATGATATGTATGAATGATGTTGGTTTGTCATTTTTATGTTTTTTGCAAACAATGATCTGCTAGTAGCTGCTTCAGGTTCATTTTGTGAAATCTGTCTGTATCTTTGACTAATGATCAAAATTTGATATTCAACGGATCAGAAGTTTTTTATTAACACCAACCAACACCGACCTAGGTTCGGTTGCCAAAAATGACAAGGTTTCGACAAAAACAGCAAGTTTTGCATAAAATTTGCTGGAACTTGCCATTTCTGGCAAGTTTGGTCTGAAATTGTTAATAGTTCTCATATGAGGATGATAAAAATCGATAAAACTTGCTTAAAATGGCAAGTATTTGTTTTGATATGTTTGATATGTCAAAAAGGTTGTTCGCTACATATATGCCTCTATCTTCTTCCTATGAATTTTCCAGAATAAACAAAAAAAATTTCTCATTATCTCTGTTTTATAAGCTTTTTGCCGGTACCAATCATCTTTGCGACAGACACATCAAGTCTCTTTGCGAGACAGCGTCAAAAATCGGAACTTATTCTAGTGATTTTTTGAACATTTGATATTGTGTAAGTTTTAAAGGTAAAATTGCATTGAATAGTTTAAGATGGGAATACATTTATCATACTATTACCACATATTTCTTCTTATCACGTTTTCCGTACTTTCTTCGTACCAAGTGATGTGTTTTCTATGCATTTTGAATGTTCTTTACTTTGAAATATTGCTGTTTTCGACGAGTTTTGATATATTGCTCTTTTTGGCAAATGGTTTGGGGACCTTGCCATATTTGGCAAGTTTGAAACCATGCAGTTTTTGGAAACCGACTCTACTGCCAGGGTTGCCACGCCTCCTAGAAACTCCTAAAATATTGAAAAGTCTTCCAGAATCACCCAGAGTCTCCAAATCCCCCATATTCCTCATTAGTCGAACCAAAAATACTTTCAACTGATTCCTCCATTTATGCTTAAGATTGATGCGAGGAATGAAAATCTGTTTTAGATTTCAAATTTTGGTAGGTACCTGTTTGATTTCATATTTCGGATTTTTAATATTTCAGATATTGAATTTGGGTGGATCTGTCTGTGATGTGTTAAATCTCCTAATTTTCTGATCCATTTTTACTGATAATTCTGGAAAACTCTTACAAAAAAAAAGCACCAAAACCTCCAAGATTTTCCTAGAAACTCTTGAAAAAATGCCGATAAAAACACCGACCTTCTCTGAGACAGAGAGAGAGTTGGTCCGCAATTCAACCTGAGATAACATTGACGTCGAGCGTTTCGAACAGTATGTCATTATTATCGTAATCGCTCATTATTTTCCTTATCTGATGAATCATAGATGCTGGAATTTCCTGGGTGTTAGTTTTCTCTGCGTTGCATTAATGACTCCTTTGATGTTGTTAATACCCTGATGATGTATCAGTTTACATACTACTTAATGTGGATCGCTATGTGCGTTCGTGTGCGTGGGTGTGAGGGGAGGGACTAATACATGTAAATTTTACTTGAGGGGGTACCTTATTTAAAAGGGGTGTTAAGACCCCCTTAACGAACTATGGGCTCAAAACGGCCTTCGACTCAGAATTTTATTATATTATTTTTAAAGCTATTTTTGTTTGTATAACAAAATTTCTTTATTTGCAACTGGAAGATTGTTCTCAAACGCACACTTACCTCATGAGATTTTTTATAGAATATTCTTACAATAAGTAAAAAATCAAGACCAATTCAAGATTCAATATTGCGATGAAAACTTTTAGGACTTACAAAATACATTCGATTTCATTCCCATCGTAATGTTGAGGTAATTTCCATGTTTTCTAGGACTTTTGGATATTCTTTTTATGAGATAAATGGATTTCTTGAGATTTTATGAATAAAGATCAATAGGGAAAAGCCTATTTTACTGTAAATATATTATCAATCAAACGATTTTTAAATCATATTTTTCTCTTAGAATTGTTTTATGAGACATCTAAGGAAAGTTTAAGCCTATTTTACTGTGAATATATTATCAATCAAATGATTTTTAAATCATATTTTTCTCTTAGAATCGTTTTATAAGGAGATTTTAAGCCTATTTTACTATGTATATACTAACAATCAAATGATTTTTAACTCTCTTAGAATCGTCTTTTGAGGAGAGTTTAGGCCAAGAGTTGATCATAAAACACATCCAACCCCATCCATAATGGGCTATAATTAAGGTGTTTCAAGTTAAAATACTTGTTTATATTGTTTTTTCATACCTTGATACTCGGTTTCTTGCTTTTATCTTTCGTATTCGAAAGGCTTTTTTGTTTTTTGGTTAAGAAATGGTTATTTCATTAACCATGACGTCATCACTGAAACGATTAGATTGTTGGCTCCCTATTTGAGTTCATTCTTTTATAGTCCCTTCTCCGGGGTACAGATGAAAGAAATGTTTAATCTCGAGCTACAGTAATCATCATTTCGGGTTTGTTAGATTAATCTAATCTTCCTTGTTCACAGAAGAATAAAAAAATTGGTCCTTTTTTTCAGAGTTTATACGCACAGCTCTTCACAATGTAGATATTTTGATAGGGTAAAATACATTTTTGAAGAAATGGTGAATTAATTCTTATATATGACATAATTCTTATTTTTATACAGAAAAATAAAATAATCATTTTAATTTATATTTTTACTTCTTCGGGGGAAAGTGCAGGGAAAGCG
Source organism: Nanomia bijuga (assembly GCA_032273505.1). Lineage (NCBI taxonomy): Eukaryota > Metazoa > Cnidaria > Hydrozoa > Siphonophorae > Agalmatidae > Nanomia > Nanomia bijuga. The sequence continues at coordinate 8,039 of JAUKPT010001231.1, forward strand.
TTATCTCAAACGTTTTTACTTTTTCTACCTAAATATTAGGGACATTTTTTATGAACAGATTTAACTTGACCCCAAAGAGAAACTTCTACTCTGAGTCCATTTTTCTCTTCTTTTCGTGCAAATCGAAGTCCATCTCAAACAGCGAATTGCAATGCAATGTCACAACTAATTAGCATTTAGGATGGACATTGTATTGTGATGACTCATTTTCCATCTCTATTTTTTTATCACGATTATGATTCGCGTTCGTGAGAAAGCAGCCACATACTTTGATGAATCATTCGTTCGTTTTGCTTGTGTTTCTCTGTTGTGCTTACTACTGAAGGGGAAGGTCAAGTACAGGATTGGACCTTCAAGGAGATCATCTTAGTCATTTGTGAGGGGATGACTTGTCAATCTCATTTAATGGACTGTCTACAAATCGATTGAAAATTATCTAAATTTTGATTAGTTTACAAAAGGAATTGCAAAAATGCTCGAATAATCCGACGAAAAATCCGACACCGCCGCGTCTTTTTCCACTTGTGTGCGTGGTGTATCTCTCCTCTCCCCCCTTTACTTCCTCTAGTTACGCGCCTGGTCATCGCAGTATTGTTCACTTTCTGCCACGGGGACCCCAGTTCTGCCTACGCCTCACATCGACTTCGTTGTGGTCTTTCTTTGCAAACAAGAAATCTACCAGGTAAAATTTCAATGAACGAATGAATGGACTCGAATGAATGAATGAATGAAAAAACGATGAAAGTGAAAGTGGCAAATGTACCACGCTTTTATATGTCTTGTGCGTTGTTCCATTTCAAATATTTACCAGTAGTTCGACAACATAACAGAGAAGAAGATGTCGAATTCTTATCATCAAGTTATACAACACGAATTCACATACTATTTTTATCATTTCACACATTTTATGGTTGGAAATGTTCGCTGCAGTCACACATTTTATTCAGTGTTGAGGTTTAGAATGCACTTCATTCTTCGCGTGTGCTACATGCGTGTAGTAAGTCTTTGTCATTATTTACGTGTTTTGTTTACATGTTCGTTTCTAAGAAAAATTGGTACGGTAAGGGAATGTTGCCAAATTATGGCTAACTTAGAATAATGATTGGTTGAATATTACATCATTGAGATACTGATTGGTTCATGTAGAAGGGCTCTTATTACATTTTATTCTAACAAAACATCAAATTGTTACATTCTAGATTGAACTACTTCCTAGATCTGTTAACCAATCAAATAGCTAAAATAACCGATATTTGGCGATGATTTCTAAAGAACATCTCTATTTTTACTGATTGATAAAGATAAAATGTTTGAAAGGGATTTTGTTTAATATTTTTTAATCTGGCACAATTAATAAAAAGACAAAAGTCAAAATCCCCCTCCCATCGAGGGAGTGTATGCCTGTGTGCAATATATATTCATGTTGTTTCTTTTTAAGGAAATACGAGGAAGTTAGTGAGGAACAAGGAACTGCTACAATATTTTCAATTGTTTGCACAAATTATATATTGGCTTTATCCTTGTCTTCTTTTCTAAGAAACAAGGCGGAAGTCAAAATTACGCAGACCTTGCTGATTTAGATTTTTTATCTTAGAGAAGGGACCGGATCTGAATAGAGACACTTTTTAATTATCTTTGCATTAGCAGTGTTTCCAAATAGGTCTCCTTTTAGGTGACTTTAGGAGACTTTTTGAAAAAATGGTCTATTTTTTATCACCTATTGTACCCAGAAATAGTCACTTTTAACAGAAGTTAGCTTTGTAACTCGTCGTTTTCACGTTTCTCTTCTGTTTAGTAAGTTGGAAAACAGCTGACTGAGTTGAACTTACACAATTTGCTCCTCTGCACAACTTGCTCCTCTTTCACTGTAAAAATGATTCGAAAACCAGTTACTTAGACAAACTTAAAATTAGTTGCTCAACTACCTGAGTTAATTCATCGCGTTTTTATACTGTCGAGTAGAAAACAGTTTTGTAACTTAATCGATGTTTTATTATGTCGAGTAATTTGCAGAAATAGCTGACTGAGGAGAATTTACTCGTCTGTCAACTTATTCGTCTTTAGTTTGAAAAGGGATAATCTTGTTGCAACATTGATTTTAAATTAAAAAACTCGCTCATGTAATTGAGACTAAAGTTGAGATTTATTCGCTTTTGTCGAGATAGCGGGAATAGGGCTTTTTGTGTCATCAATTCCACAGCTTTGAGATATCCTCCTTTATTTTATAGATAAGCAAAGAAAGCTTTTCTAGAACGTTTAGTACGGCTGTTCAATACGAAGCTGATAGCGGGATAATCTAACGGGTTTTTAATCTACAAAATCGAGATAAGCCTGGCCATACGATTAGTTTTAGTCGGGTTCTTTTTTCAGCTCCTTCTGTGACTCTGAAGCCTTAAAACAAAAAAAAAGTTAATCAAACATATCAAGAACAATAATCTTTTCTCTTTATTTCTTTCCTTTTTAAAATATTTTCTTCCTCAGCTTTTTAATCTTTTATTACGATGAAGAATTAATTTCTATTTATTTTTCATTCTGCGAATCCAGAAAATTCTTCTTTTACTTTCGTTTTTTCAATGTTAATTCTTTTATCACACATAAGATATATAATCCTTCGCCACAAAACCTGAAGACTTTACTATCCGTTCATTCTCTGTAAGGAATCATATCAAAACTTTGTCTAATCTAGGCTATTGATTGGTTGAATATTACATCATGAAGAATCTGATTCGTTCAATTAAAAAATGATATCATCATTTTTCACTTGAAGAACCATCAAATTGTGACCTTTTAAATGAACCAATTAAATTTTTGATTATGTAATATTCAACGAATCTAAAGTCTAAATTAGACTTTTAGGATGATCCCCCAAGCGCGCGCGTTTCTCTTTTCCATTTTTTTTAGTGTTTGGTTTGTGTGATATCGAGTTTTCTACTTCTCCGAGATAAGATGAACATGAAGAGAACGGATCTTGAATGGAAATTAATTCAAGAAGATAAGTGAACTGATAAGGAATTTATGTCTTCTTCGTTTTTTCATGACGACAAGAGTATGTTGTTGAAGTTTTGTGTGTTATGAAGTTTTGTGTGTTTTCTGGTGAACGCGATTCTATAGTTAACACTTGTGCGAAGGTTTGGTTTATATTTCAAAACGTCGGACAAAAGTGACGAAACTTTTTTTCCGAAGAAAGATTTTCTCGGACGAATATTTTGTCCGACGAAACATGAAAAAATGTTGGACAAAAGTGACAAAATATATCAGAGGTGACGAAAATCTCGTCCGATAAGGTAGACGTACGCAGGTACGGGAAGGGAAAAATTAGGGAAGCTGCTAGAAATTTACCTTCATACATTTAGGTTTAGTGTTGACAAAAATGATAGAAATATTTAGTGATAATGCATGTTTTTTAGAATTGCAACCTGCCTAGTAAATTTTAGCTTCTTATTTTCAGCAATTAATTTCGCCCAAAAAAAAAGTTGACACGATTTTTGTAACATTATCCACATAATTGTACCAACATTTCAACTTGTTGTCTCAGAAACACTAGATTTACACCGGGTTTTAAATACCATTCGGCAAATTTATTGACTGATCCGATCTTAAGTATAATTACTTAATTATGTCAACTGATACCCTGTTGTTCGAATTTTTTTCAGTTAAATATCAAACTTAAGATAAAAAGAGCACTGTACTCCAAACATCCTTTCTTTATAGACCATAAAAGTAGCCCGGGGTCAAAACTAGGGTTGATATTCCTGAATTCAGAGTCTGTTTCTTTATACAGTGAACTCGAACATCCAGGGGGAATCAAAAAGTGTTCGAGTTATAGAGATGCGGATACTAGAGAGTTTTCTAGTTTTCTAGAGTTTATTAGTTCACCGTGCCAGCCAAATCTTTCGAGTTATAGAGAGTTCACTGTATGCCCTTACTCACTGCTCGCTCACATAGACCTTGTCTTGAATACATATTGCAACTCGTGAATGGCTCCAAAGCATTGAAAGCATTTCTCTGCAAATCGTAACTAAAATTGCTGACAGTGCAGTTTTACTCTTGGAGAATTAATGAAAGAAGGAATGTGGACACATTTAAGAAATAGCAACTGGAACTGTGAGATAGCTTTCGGTTGTTCGTAAAGACTTGGATGATTAAGTGTTTCCCCTCCTTCATTCAAGTATATCAATCTGTTCTGTTTTTCGGCTCCAAGGTAGGTGGTGTTATTTAATGGTGGTGGTTCATGAATCTGTTCAGATTTTGGGTGCGTGTTGAGTGTATTTTCTTCAAGTGATTTCAAATATGGTTTGTTTGAATTATTGTTGTGATTGAATCGTTGTCTTAAGTACATAAAAAATGTCACATGCACTAATTGTCGCGAATAGGTTCTTTCGACTTTTTTGTGCTCGCGACTTTTTGTCCACTTGAGGAAGTTGCTTGAAGAATTGATAAACGATAAAGACAGGAAAGTTCTTTTAGGCTTGATTTTTCGTTCTAAGTTTTTCGCTTTATGATTTTGATCTCGTTGCAGATTGAAAATATCTATAACATAAGACAACATTATTTGGCAATAATAATTGTAACAGTTATCTGATTTTAACTTAGATCATTGTCTGGAGTAAATTCAAAGTTTTTTGAATTCGCTTTTTTTTATTTCGCGATTGGGTTTTAGATAATAAGATATTATCTCCAATAATACTAATCACAATTTATTAACGATATAATGTTTATGTTCTTAATTATGTAATTATTAATCAGTGTTGATGTTAATCAGCGTTTTAATTATTTTTGTAAATGAACAGTAGGAGATTTGTTCATAATGGTAAGCAATTGTGAAATCTTGGAGAATTAGTACCGGTGAATTTTCGTTGTGTTCCGAGTAGAGGCGAGGCGTTTCATCCGAAGGGAAATCACTTACAAGAAATTCCGTACACTATTCCACGGAATTCTATTGCCTTAAGATTAAGATTTAGAGCAATCCTATTGAATCTCCGTGAATCTTGTAACTTCTACGGCGAATCAGAAATAGTTCCTGGCGAATGGTATTGATAGAAACTCGAAGCTCGGCTTGAAATTCGCCGTTTGCCGCCGAGTTAAATCAGTTCATTTATTTACTTAAATTACCCTGTTGATGATTTTGTAAGTTTGGCTCGAACACGTGCGTTGAAATGAAATTATTTGTTCTACCATCTTTGTTGTGGGTAGTCATTTGGGTATCGTTAACGTTGCTGGGCAACTGAAAAAAAAACTTACGCAGTTCATCGCCACTTCTTATCACATCAAATCAATTCTTGTTATTTCATTTATTTATTTTTGATACTTCCAGTGATGCGATGTTTGCAAAAAGGTTCCGTGTATAGTTGACATTTTTTTCGATCTCTTTATATTTCGTACATATAATATTCAATTGGAGAGGATATGTGCACGTACTGACGATTTATACATTTTATTTATTATTATGAATTTTATTTCAAGTTTAATACGAAAATAAAAAGCATGAAATAAAGTAGTCTATGTATATTTATAATACCCATGGGATGATCGATGATGAATCATCCATCTTTTTTTAAAAACATTTTTATTGTTGTTATTATAATTCTTGTTTAAACAGACACGACAAGATTTGTATCACGTGTATAAGAAAAGTGTTTTTCTTTTGACTTCATCGACAAATTCTTGTGCATTGTTTTCTTTTAAAAAATTGTTATTATTAGTATTAGAATAACAAGCGACAGTTTATCTTTATGATTCAGCGATCTATCATACACATATTTCCTTTTAAAACCTCATATCATATTAACATTTTACATGCGCATATTGTTTTTTTGTGTGTGTCACAAATTAAAAAAAATATTCTAGCTATATTTGTTGTGTGTCGTCCCCCTCCCCTTTATAATAATAAAAAACCGGCACTGTGTAATGATATTGGAATTTTCGACCTTTTTCTCTGTATTCTGCGCGTGTGTGTGTAGAAGTTGTTGTATACATTTCTCTATATACAAAAGATGGTGATGCGATGCTGGAACAATTTAAAGTATGCTTATCCTTGTCGACTGTTGTTAGGTTCAATAATTAAGTCTCCACTTATGTAAATACGTTTTAATTACGTAGAAGAAGCAGTTTATTATTTCCTTTACTGTTTTTTATGATTGGATATGATCGAGGTTGGAGGCTTAACGTTTCCTCTTCAAGAAACATTACTGTACAGTGTTTTTTTTAGAAAGAGTACGATTGAGGATTGGATTTGAGTTAGTATGTGTGTGTGTGTCTTTTAACTAGAGAGAGAAATAATATTAAAGGATTATAATAATAATAATATCAAGATGATATATATATATATATGCGCATAATGATATTATTATTGGAAGGGGTTTCTTTTTAATTCGACTTCTTTATGTGACACTGTTAAACGTCGTTGATTTTTTTTTTAATCATTTGTTACACGACAAAGTTTAAAATAATAATAATAAAAAAAATGTTGATAGATGATAGATGGTTGATGTAATAGCTTCTCCTGTGTGACTAATCGTTCGAAGACGGTTTTAAAAGAAGAGAGCGTTTGTTTTGATATTAAATATAACTTTCTGATATTATTTATTATGAAAATAACGTCTCCAACTTGTTAGATATATATTTGTATAGTAGAGCTACTACGTTGTGTAGTAGTAGTACGTAGAACGTTTTCACATCAAAACATTCGTCGTTATAATATGTTTTATTTAGTTAAGCTCTCAACCAACCAACTAACCAACCAACCAACTTTAACAAAATGAATCATTATTATTAAAACTTTTTTTAAGAGTAATTAAAATCATATTTATATTGATGATGATGTAGTGTGTATGTTTACAAAAGCAAGAGTCGAGAGTTCGTTTTTATTATTATAATTATATTATTATTATTACATTACGTTATTCACTTGTAGTAATGTTTTATAATTTTACTTTTGCGCTTGCTTAGCATAAGAGTAGAAGCTGTTTGTATACATCCATAGAAATCTTTAAATATTTTTATCAATACACGCTCACATATTTTTTACAGACATATGGAGAAATGATTCGCTTTTTCATAAATTCAATTAACTTGTTGTGTTTCGTTGTGTGTATTTTTAAACATCGCCAACGCAAATTTCACGAGTTGGAGTACTACTAATAATAAAAATGGTTTAAAAGGAGAAGTAAATTCATCAGATTACGATGCGAAGGTTTCTCTTTCTTTTATATTCGTGCTTTACATATGTTTAGAATGATAAAATTTGATTTTCAGCTTTAGTTGTGTTATAGTGTTGATATTCTGTGTTGTACGTACGTATGTTGCGATGTATAATTAATAAGCAAGTTTTTGTCGCGACACTATGACGTTTTTAACATGTCTCGATTTATTATATTTCGTACCTGTTGGGTTTTTTTATAAACGCCGTTCACTTTTTTTTTGGCGTGTTAAGAAAATAAGAAAGGACGATAGGAAAGCGTACTAAAAGGGTGTTTCTTCATATGTCCGTGTATTTAGGGCCTTTTTGGAATTCTCTTATTTATTTGATGTTATGTTGATGTTCGTTGTAATTTAATAAGTATATTAACAATTTTGTTGTTTGTTTGAATTATTTTTCTTCGTAAATTCTTGGTGAATGTCGGGGCTTCTACGTTAAAGTTTGATGTTTTTTTCTTTTTCTTGTCTTTTAGGTTTGTCTTCATTGTTTTTAAGTGTGACGGGGATTTTATTTTTCATGAAAGATAGAGGATAGGATTATTTATTTACATGGTTTTCAGAATTCCTGGAAACATTGAAAACCTGGAAAACACCTGAAAAAAAGATTTTTGCTCTGGAAAACCTGGAATTTCATACTTATATGTAAAATGTAATTTTATTATTGGTCATGAAATGCTGGTTTTGAAATTGTAAACTATATGACCTTATAGGTTGA
>JAUKPT010001232.1:0-15944 GCA_032273505.1 Nanomia bijuga
ACTAAGTTTACATGCAAAATTTGAAGTGCATAGCATTCACCAGTAAGAAATAAAGTAGGGGGGGTAATTTTACCCCCATGAGCAAATACGAGGTCAAAATATCACGGTGGAAATAGGGTTAAAGAAGAAGAATTATGTATTTCTGGTTTAAAAAGAAAGTTACATTTATCGTAAAATAAAAGTAAAAACATAATTAAGAATAAATCCGTAAGATATACAGATAAGTAAATAAGTATATTAAAAAAATGAAAAGGAAAAAAGAAAACGGCCACGTAAAAACAGACAGAGACATGTGACAGTAAGATTTTTTCATGTCAAAATCCACAGGGACAGGTCTTGAGTTATAAAATATCTCATATATGACCTGCCCACAAAAAATGTAGAGCAATGGGCTTTTGTATAATTTTTTTTTCAACCGTGGTGGACTATTTAAAATGGGTTTTAAGCCATTTGGGAGTGCTTACATTTAAAAATTGCTCAAACCACGGTGAACTTTTAAATGTGTTTTAGGCTTTTTGGGAGTGCTATGAAAATATCTTCAACCATGGTGGACTATTTAGACTATTTGGACTATTATATTTGAAAATATCAACTATATGGTGGATGATTTTGATGAATTTTATGCTTTTGAAAAGGCTTTTCCCCATTTTTTTTCCGATCATGGTGGACTATTTAGATGGGGTTTATGCTATTTTGGAGTGCTTACATTTGAAAATTTGTCCAACCATTGAGTGCTTCTATTTGACCTTAACTCATTCAGTAGGGGGCATCTAGGGAGCGCAAAGACGACAAAAAATTATAAATATAGTTCAAGTGCAGGGCATTTACGCCGTTTTTAGTCCCATAACGTTCCTTCTCTTCTTAGTACGTCGAAGTTGAAATTTATATTTTCAAGTCAAAATTCTCTTCTTCTTTCGAGAGTAGCTTCGAATAGATTTACGACTTCTCTTATCTTTCATCTTCTCGCCCTTCGCCAAGTTGTTTACAGCGAAGACATGCAACCATTCCCTTCCTTCTCGCGTGGTTAAAGGATTATTTTACCGCTACATCATAGTAAAGTAAGAAATTGTCGTCTGAGAAATTGTCGGAGATCGTAATTTTTACATAATAATTTCCGAAGTGGTATCGGACGGTATAATCAGCTTTTGCAGTCTACTGGGGGACATCAAAGTGCATACTTTCAGATCAATTGTGCACACGTATAACCGGGTTTTAGTGTCTTACAAACCGGGTCTTACTATCTTACAAACCTTCTTACAAAAGTAAAGACGTTATTTTCACGATCATTTTAATTTTTCTCGGGATTTTGGAGGTATCTGCATTCAGATACTGCAGATACTCCAGATCCGCCACTGAAAGCTTTATGTAAATCAATGATTATACAACAGGCAACCTTTTTGCTGTCCAGCTCTGATCTTGTTGTGTGTGTGTGTGCTAATGAGACAATAACGAGACCCCTTTTTGTATACGCCATCTTTAATATATCTGTTTCTCCTAACCACGCGGAATACATGATGAGATATAAAGTGCCCTCTATATAAAGTCATCGGGAATAATGACGTAATATATAAATACGAATAATGGCGGATAAGCCGCCGGTTAACAATCTCCTTTCCTTCAAAAATAAAATATGTAAACAGGAAAGGAAACTAAATACAGATGTTCAGGTAGTACATATTGTCAAGCAACTGATACGTTGCTCATAACAAAGTCTCTGAATTTGGATGGCAATTTCTTCGACCTCTATAGTCTCATTTTTGGAGACGTAGGAACAGGTACGATAGGATCAGTTAAGTCCAATTTGGGTGATGTAGATAAGGACGTAGGTGCACCGGCTACGATCAGTTATATCCAACATGGGTGATGTTGACTGACATCTAACTGGATCATGAGGTGGTATTAGAGGTGGGAATGGAGGTGGTATTGGATTAATCATCTGATAGTACGAAGGACGACTTGGAAGAAACCCTGTATCTGGAGGTGCTGCAGGTCTGAGATGGACGCTGTTACGGCGAATAACCTTGGATGGAGTTGGAAAGTGTGTATGAGCGATTTCGATCTCCTTTCACAATTCTATCATATATCTATTCGGACCCTTTGCGTTGTGGTGGTGGTTTGGCATATGCATACGTGGCAGCCTCTAATTCTGAGTGTGGATTGCCTGCATTCTGATCATATATTTCTTAGCTTTCTGTCGTTTGCTTCATATTTCTTGATGAATAGTACTAAGTCTACAAGAATCAGAATCAGAATCAGAATAATTTATTTCGTAGATATATATTAAAAAAAAAAAGATTAGGAACAAGGAGACCATCCATGGTGGGTAACATTGTTCGTGTTTTACGGTTCATCATATGTTGTGCAGGAGAATAAAAATGACCCCCGTTGTGGTGTGTTCCTGTAATTCAGCATGGCTGCTGAGAAATCAGGAGCCTTCTTCAGCATCTTTTTTACAACCTTCACCGCACGACCATTTCATTTGGGGTAGTAGGGTGACGAGCGAGTGTGTCTGAAGTTGTATGTAGAGGCAAAGTCTGAGAATTTAGTACTGATGAACTGAGGACCATTATCAGAGTGTAGGATTCGGGGTATTCCATATCGTGAAAAGTATGACAGTGGATGACAATGTGTCAGGTAACAAGTCTACCTCTATCCAGTCTGTGAAATGACACACAGTTGTTTTATTATTGAATGGGGTTGAAACCCAGGGTCCGAAAACATTGCGAGCGCTGCGAGCGCCGCTTGCATGACACTGAGAACCCTTGCATGACACTTATGATAATCCTGAAAAAAAATTTTAGTCCTGCAATATATTAAACTTTGTTATGTATGAATTTTTCGTCTTTGTATTAGTTGAAGTAGAACACATATAACGGCCACCTTACAGAGAGACGCCTATAGAAATGGTTGTCTCATCAACGACACAATGCAGTAAACATCGTTATGCATGGTATTTATGTGAACTGATGAGAGCCCCCATAGTTACATTTCTATTCGACGACGCAAAAGTTTTTTTCGTCAACGGTGGCGGACCTCACTATAGGTGGCGGACCTCACTTACACATTAGACATTGAAATAAGGTTGTAAATGTGTTCGACTTTAGTAATTAATAATGTATAACGCGTTCGAAACTTTAACAATAGAAATTCAAAGGATCTTGTTTGCTCATCACGTTCCTTCTTGAGAAGATTATCAACAACAGCGAGTGATGAGATTTAGATGAAAAATTATGTTGTATGTTGTATGTTGATGTGTGATGTTTGATCATTTATGTGTGTGGATTTTTCTGACATATATATTCATTTGAGATTTGTTTATTTTTATGAGAACGCCAGGAGAACGCTTTGAATTAATTGATGGTAAATGTTAATCGAATACGAAGAAGAGTGTTGTGCCAGGATTGGGTTGTAATTAGATTTTATTCACGACGTACCGTATTAAATTTCGTGTTAAACTTCTTTCATAAATGATAGATAAAACATAGATAAAACATAGATAAATGATAGATAAATCTAAATGACAGATAAAAAACGTTTATCCCACAGACCAATTGTGTGTTTCGATTGTGGCGAGGTGATTTCGTGGGGATTCAATTTACAAAAACACTATGAGAGAAATCACCCCGGTAAACCTTGCAGGGAGAAGGGCCAGACCCAACTCAACTTCTCCCTCAAACGAAAACTCGGTGAGAATATTGTCAGAGGAGCGTCGGTAACATCGTCACAATCGTCGGTAATATCGTCAGGATCGTCGGTAATATCGTCAGGATCGTCAGTAATATCGTCAGGATCGTCAGTAATATCGTCAGAATCGTCAGTAATATCGTCAGGATCGTCAGTAATATCGTCAGGATCGTCAGTAATATCGTCCGGATCGTCAGTAATATCGTCAGGATCGTCAGAAACATTGGTAACGTCCGTAACAATCCCTCACGAAGATGCTACACAATCCTCTGTCTTGCCTGTTTTACCCTCCGCATCTCCTGCTCAGTCGTCTGTTTTGAACTCCAATGCGTTAGAAATTTGTGACGATGACTTATTACAACAGATGCAATCCCTTCTCGATCAACTCAAGTTACGATCAAGTGACGGCAATTCTTGTAATAACGATTCCATTCTCGACAAGGGAGAATCTTCCCGACACGTGTCTCTTCAGAACTCTGATGGTGTTGATGAATTAGTGAATCGGGTAAAGATGTGTGTCTGTTTGAACGAATTAGAAGTTATTTTAGGGGAGGACTTTACAATAGACCGGATATTGGAGACATTGATTTGTAATACATGTGTACCGGATTTTGCGATTGAAAAAAATCAACAAAATCGTAATATTCCAGGAATCTTTAAAATCCTCGACGTTGAAAGCACGAAGCAGAAAACACAAAGCCGCGAATTTCGTAATTTGAAAACACATTTGATTACACATATTAAAACAAATACACATGAAACGAATTATGATAACCAACAGAAAGAAATAGCATCTCGCAACCGCATAAGTGCTAAGAATCGTGAAATCGGGTTGAAAATTGGATCGCTGGCATACTACTTTCTATATAACAAACTTTCATATCTTGAATTTGAAAGGTTTTTGCCAATTTTGTTCCTTAATCATGTGGAAATTGGACAGATAAATCATTCAGAACATTTCTTAAGAAAACTTCTTGATCCATGTTTTGAAGTCCTCAAAAGACGTCTGAGGACTTATCTTGATTGTGAACTTCCTTGTACTGGTCGTACAAAACCAGTTGCGCTCATGCTTGACAAGGGAACGTTAAAACATGATACTAGTCAGCTCATCGATATAAGAACACCTTGTTTGAAGAACGGAGTCTTGTTTGAGAATTTTTTCATTGATAATCCAATTGTATTTAATAACTCTGGTTTTGCCCTAACCAAGTTACTCATCGATACAGTCAATTCAATACTTGAATGGGATGTGAAAGATCTCCGCGAACGGTTGACTGGGGTTTGCATAGACGGACAGTATATACATCTTAACATCATTGAGCATCTTACTGACATTTTGAGCTTACCCAAAAATCTTGCAATCGATTATGTAGTGTGGGACCCTGCACATCGCTTAGAACTAGCGTGTAAATATGCAAAGATAGGTACGAAAGTCGATGATAAGGTTGTAGGTGATACAAAGTGGCTTCTTGAGCTTGACAATGTTCTGCAGAGCATTATGAAAAAGTTCAGATTTGGTCACAATCATTCCGAGCTCAAGAAGATTGCGAAAGATCGAAATCAGACATTCCTCGAATTCCAGTTGTTTTCGGATACCCGTTTCATGGAATACGCACATCGTACGTATGACCACTTTGTCAAAATGTATGAACTACTGTATGAAAAGTTAAGAAAGGATGAAAATTCTGCAGAAACAGAAAAGAAAGAGGAAGAGAGTGAAAATCTGCAAAATCTTTTGGTGCAGTTGCAAACCGTTGTTGATTTATTATTTATGGTTGAAATATCTCATCTTGTAACATTATGTTCAAAAGAATTTCAGCGATTCGACGTACTACCATTTCATGCCATGACCAAATATTACAAACTGAAAAATTATTTACATTTAGCACGGAACTCATTCGTCACAAAACAAATTCCCAGTATCATACACTTCGAAAAATCGGACCATCACACAGAGTATAGTGTATGGAAATCATTTGAAGAACACATAAATTCCATCATCAACACCCTAACGTTTCAGAATGTTCAGTTACTTACAAGGTCTGAACGCGGGAGGGTGACGAGATCACAGATTCGATCGTACATGTGCGCAGGGGAGGACGTTCGAAGTATAATCCATTTTAAATTTAAGAACTATGTGACATACTTGGACAGTTTGATAAATCATCTGGTGCAAAGATTTGAGCCATGGCCTGAATGGGTAGTTCTTTGCAACGACTGTTTCAACTTCTTGAATAAAATTGAGAATACGGATCGAAGTATTGCATTTGAATTATTGTTGAACATGCCATGCGAAATCAACACTCTTCTTGATGATGAAAAATCACGCCTTAAAAATGAGTATCAGACACTTTTAGTAAACTTGTGTGAGGTTCTTGATAAGTCTAAAGGCAAGATAACAAGTGAAGGGATCTGGTATAAGCTGCTTACCGAGGAAAGATACTATAAAAATTGCAAATTTCTAAACCATTTCTCCTTGCGATTTTTAACTCGTTCATTTAATGAGTGTATTGTCGAGTCTGAGGTTTCAAATATGGAAGGGATTCAATGTAGCGAACGTCCATTAAACGATGATAATGCTGCAAAACTTAATTTTATTTCGTCAAATGGACCTCATCCATTGGTAAGTCTTGGTGTTGTTGAAGATATGTTGACACGCCACTTTGGGGGGAAAAACTGGCACTTCACGTTAGTAAATTCAAGGTGGTTTGCGTCAAAAGTTGTGGATAGACATTTCCAGAATGCAAGAAATTTGCCTAATTCCTTAGCATAAACCATTGAAACTATATACTGTTATATTTTTGATGATAATTGATCTATCATTCAATATGTTTTGTTCATAGTTATGTTTGTTATGTTTGAGGCATTTAAAAATCACTATCATTTGGTAAAAATGTACTATTGTGCTATTGCTTAGATTCTCAGAATATTTGTTTGGATCCTCTCATCACCCTTGGACCCAGTGACGATTTCATTACCATTTGTGTTTCAATTTGCTTTTCTTTCTACTTTTAAATTTTAAAAACGAGTTGTTTTACTTTAGAACCATCAAGGGTAAGGGGTCACTCAATAATCGACTTGTATCAGATTCAGCGTCAATTGACGCAAGTGGGTGGGTGGGTCTGAGGGTGTGACGCTAAAAATATTATGGAAATTTATTTGTTTTTGATATTGTAAGGAAGATTATATCAGGGATTGACGCTAAGTTTGGGTGGGTTGGTGGGTGGGTCCAAGAGTTAGCGTCAATTGACGCTAAATCTGACGCAAGTCGATTATTGAGTGACCCCTAAACTTAACATTGCACCAGTAAGTTTGTATGTTTGCATTCCTATGTAGTGAACCCTCGTATTGATTTCTTCCCAAGAGGACTCATCACCACTCTAGTCCACAGGCCCATTACCGGTAGGGCCAGGGTCCAGGAAACTATCTGGACGCGGACTATTCCTGTCTCAGTATTTGTCTGTTTATGTGTCCCTATATGTCTGTCTGTCAAGATTTTAAAGTTTTAGTAATATTTTGCAGCCTGAAATAAAAAATATTTTGTATGATTTTATCAGGAACAATATCTGATTCTTACTGTTGAAAATGCGCTGATTGGGATAAATAAAAACCTGAAATACAAAATTTTCAGGGGCTTCGCCCCGGACCCCAATGGGGGGGCTTACAGCGCCCCCCCAGACCCCCCAGCTGTTAACTCTCTCGCTACGCTCGGTCGTTCCTCGCTTCGCTCGGTATATACCACTGCATGACATTTAACATATTAAAACTTTGCTTGCATGACAAAAAATATTTTTTCGAACACTGATATAAACATCCGTCTGGTACAAGAATATTTTGCTCACTCGCCAAAATATTCAGTTTGTTTTCAACGAAGAAGAAAAAAAAAAGTCTAATAAATCCATCTAGTCCTTAGATTTTGACAAAAATTATTGATAAATCAAATCAGATTTGAATAAATTATATCCAAATGTGTTTGAGCAATTGGGTATAATCAAATCATCAAAATCCAGTATTTAAGAAATTAATAAATCAAGTAATCCTATTGGATAAAATAGTTTTTTGAGGAGAACACCACCAGTGTTAGATCCCCTGCTAGATATTGTAATCATGTATCGTGATGCAATATCAGCCAAAACTAATGATTCAAACAAAAGAAAGTGATCAAAAGCCTCAAATTTCAGCATTTTATTTCCTCGAAAATCGGGCTTCGTCACTTTCATGGGTTATAGAAGGCTAAAAAAAGAAAAAAAAATGATCGGGAGTATGAGAACTTGTGTTTACTGACTGACGGAACTCGTTGGCGAGTCCTTATGTAGATAACAGAAAAATATCAGTGTACAAATTATGATATATGTAAGAATTTATTTCTTACCTTAAAATATAAATGAGAACAACTCAACCTTCGATACACACATACATAGAGACACTCTCACCTCAGTACAACGAAGTTTATGCGAAAATATCTCTAATATCATGCTGTCAAAGTTTATAAATTTCATCAAAACACTGAATTATTAATGACAAGTCTGAAATACCTCTGCTATAGGTGATGATGTAAAAATAAGTTCCATCATTCATTTTCGTCATAATACTACTCACGCAAAAAATACCTGGATAATACCGCATAAGGCTTGTCAGATTCTGTGGATAACACAGCATGCAAAACTGGAAATCAAGATGTGAAAGTTTTGGTTGTATAATCCCTTTTTCGAGACCACATATCAGCAGGAATAGTTCAAATTTTGGCATAAAACGTCAACAAATATTCGAAGGGTTTTGTTAAATATTTTTAAGTAACATCATCATCATTTATTTGATAAATTCATGAATTTAAAATATCTTGTTGAATTTGTAAAGATTATTTAGATAAGCGGTTATAGTGAAGTATTTTTTTAGATATAAATATTGTTCTAAAACCGTAAAAATATCTTTGCAAGGATATTCTTTTTACATATCCAAGACAACATAGAAATCTAGCAGAATCACATTGCTTACAAAAACTTAAAGACGTTAGTTTTAAAGTAAAAATAGTTAAACAAGGGACTGTAATTTTAGTTTTAACGTAGCTAGTACTCTTAGTCTTTCCTGTAATGACGAAAAAAGTTGACTTTCAGTCTGCTTCAAATATTCCTTTAAGAGAGTAACACATTACTAATACCAAATGGTATACCTATCAATTATTCAAAATCGATTTGCATTGTTTCGGATGATGTGTTGCTACCATATGTAATGTTCTATGTATTATTCCTTGAAATAAAAGAGTAAATTCAAAAACAAAATGCATGTGGATCTGAATACCCTTTTACAAGGAAGGGTATTTTTAACCTAATGATGTTAGAAGAAGAATTGAACGTGTCATTTAAGAAAAAAAAAAAGAATTAATATGCGATAGCTTTTGGCCTATCAAAAATAATTTGAAACATTTATTCAAGGCAATCATATCTAGTCCAAAATCTAATCAGAATTACACTAGATAAATCTAGATGGGAAAGCTTTTTGCAATATTTATTAAAAACTCAAAATATTTATTCAAGCCTAAATTCCAATTCGGTCAAAAATCTAGCTTCGAAAATTAGTTCACAAAATATTCAATAATATTGGTCAAACAAATAAATACTCAAAAACCTTGGTCATATATATTATCACAAAAATAAAAAATCACAATTTTTACCATTGGTCATGAAAATCATCAACAAAAATAAACCGTATTTTTTTACCTTATATGTGTGCAACTGAGAGAATAATTAAGTAGAACTATATAAATCAATTTCATAACACGTCCCACTCCTTCGCAAAATTTATAAGCGAAATTAAAAGTATGAATTCAAGTTGTAGAGATAAGGTTTTCAACGCGTATGTTGTTTGTTACGAAGTCACGCGGTAGAATGATTCTTGATGTTGTCAGCAGAAAATATATGATGATATACAGGACATTTTAACTATCCGTAATTCACTTATATAAACATATATAGAGTACTAAAATAGTATGTCACCATTAATGTTTAAAAGAAAAAAATATTATATTCAACATAAATATAAATCAATACCAAATGAATTTTTTATAGACGTAGATTTATTTATTAGACTATATATGCTGGACTAAAATTACAATTCAGTGGACTGCTGTAAACAGAGGGGGTATGATTCCCGGAATTCTCCGATCCATAGGTGGTCAAGGTTTCTCTATACCTAAATGGGCAAAAATTCTAAAAGTAATTGGCAAAAAATATGGATCCCATAAAACATACAGGCGATGGGATATTTTTAGGGTACTTTTTTTTCAATTAAATTAATATATACAAAGAAAATCAACTTGAATTGAATTGAATTGAAATTTGAAAGATACTTTGGCGTACGTCATCAGAAATGACAAATCTGACAGATGCTTTAAGATCTATTTGAAATGAATTTGAGATTCCTTAAACATAAAGAGTTTTCTTTTTCTATAATTACTATATAATGATACTAGCTTCAAAAAACCCTACACTCAAAATAAAGAATGGCACTTTGAAAACTTTGAAAATACCAAAAAAATATTTCTTCAGAGATAGACAAAAATAAACTTACTGTTCTATTCTGACATTTTCAAACAGAGAGAAACCTGTTATAAATTGCGATTTCGTAATCATATCGACGACCTCTAATCATGAATGTGTATAAACAGTCCATGTCGTAGAAAAATGCGAGGGGCGAATCACTCTTTGAACAGGGGTAAAAGGTTTCTTTGAAAACAATAGAATATCTGTAAATCTTATTCGTCCCTCGGAAAATATTGAAAGTACAACGCATGACAATGCCTTGCTGATACAGACCTGTCCAAGCACCACCAACCGACGAGCAGCACTTTCTCAAAAGGTTACTCGCCCTCTCATCAACAACTCTCACACCATCACAACATCAAAAACAAAATAAACAAACAAAACAAACTAAAAAACTTTCTTTATCGAAATAAGAAACAAAATAGTCATGACAGTACAAAAAAGAGAATACATTAACAATTAGTTAACAGTTCTTTTCTCTATCGATTCAATGGGACGGACGGACACTCACGGAAAAGTACACACTAGTTAACCTGTTGCAGACGTCTTAATATATGTAACTGCAGCTTTGTGTTGTTCGATGCCTTCAGTAATCTCGACAAGTATGCTTTAAGTCAATTAGTATAAGGTCAAATCCAATACTTGTTATTTGTCGATTTCTGTTTTTTTGACCTGCTGATGCCCATTCTTGTTGTTGACAAAAGTAAAGTTTTAGAATTAACGATATGCACAGTGGACGAGTAAATGGACATCAAGTCAGTTCAATTTAGGTTAAACTCATGGGCATTGGTCCGATCCTTCCCACGATATATGCTCAGAAGTGAGTACCGCTGTGCTATGACATTTTGTTAAATTTTGAATAATTGAGTAATTCAGATTTGACGCGCAAAAAATACAATTGTAAGCTGATGTCGAAATATTTACCGAACTATATTTCGACCGGGTCAATCTCGTCAATCTCGTCAATCTACCTGATGCAAGATAATTGGTAAGACGGCTGGTAATGGACGAAAAAATGGACAACACTTTAAGTGAGTCATAGCAATAACATCTTTACCTACCCTGAATAACTTTAACTATATATAAGAAAGACTTCCTGGCCTTCTTGGGTAGCCTTAAGTTATTTTGATGTATCAGGAGTAACATAAAAAGTCGATGAGCATTATAAATGATAATCAAACTTTTAATACTTCATATGTTCACAATTAATTTCATTACACCAAACCAATTATATCTTTGCCTGATATATCACGGACTAAATAAATTAGGCGAGCAAACTCAACAGAACAACTTTTGTAGCCTTCTTCTGAGAACTTATAATTTAAAAATCGAAAAATCGACCAAAAATCACAGAGTATTTGTCTAAGAAATTCTTTACAAGAGACAATAATATAAACAAAAAATAATACCAGTCTATCATAGAATTATCAATTAAAATGTGAAATGACCAATCATCTATCGACCTCTAAATTCTTTTTAAAGAGAAAAAGCTCTTATGTAAGTGTTAATACTAATCCAAACCAGATCAGCAATTTCATGGGAAAAAGTTTAGAACTTAAAAATATCAGGAATTAGTCGCATGAGATAAAAGCAAAGTATGGAAAACTTTGATTGTAAATACATATTAAATTGATTCTTTATGAACTAGTACTAGTACGATAGTTTTGACAAACATATAGATAGGAAAAAACAGACATTTGATAAGGATAGTGAGAGAAAGAGAATGAGGGAACTACAAATAATATAAATTGTAAACAGTAGAAATAAAGACCATTTATGATATGAACAAGCAGGTCATTTATTTATTGTTTTTTGGTACAGTTCCAAACGCAATTTCTTCCAACAGTGCCAGTAGCAAGATCCGCCTTAATATTTTTGATACTATATTTACCTAATTTTCGTTTGGATCTGATCTGACTATCCTACATAATAGGTCTGCAGCAAAGCTGCTATATTGCAGTAATTTTTCTTTTGGAGCTACTCTTGCTAATCTTAAATATAAAAGAGCAATTCTTACGAACGGGGGATCATCGCAAGTACATCTTGATACCGTTAAGTATACAGATGTCTGAATACGATTCGAAACATAAATCGAGGAGAAGTATTTTTGTTTTGCAAAAAATCCCATTCTGAAAGGCTTTAACAGCATCAAAGTCAAAACAAAAGAGCATTTTTTCCATAATAAGGATCGCCCGAAAATATCTAAATGTACCCCTAAATATGACAAGCAAAATCTTTTGAAAAACACTAAGATGGATTTTCCTCTTCTCATAGTTTAACAGGTTCGAGTGACAAGTAATTCAATAGAGTCACCGATTGAAAAACATTTTTCAAACAAGTTTAAATTTTCACAAGTTTGTTTTCAATCAAGCATACTTTGCTCACAGTTGTTCAATTGAATGAATACAAAAAACAGAAATACAAAATTGATGAGGATGGAAAAAGTAAAAATAAATTAATTAGTAAACAAATATCAAATATAGATAGTGTTAAACCACAATAGAACAGCTACATAGAAGAAATAGATTAACGAAGCCAAAAAGAGACTAAAAATAGTAGAGAGGACTTTCTTAGTTTAGCAATTTTTCTTACCGTCTGTAAGATACTGAGGAATATCTTATAGGTTGCTATTCGCGATATTCTTTGATTATAAGGTAGCAACTATCTTTGTTCTCTAATTTTATTCATATGCCAAAATTATATATATTTCTAATTTTCCTTTGAATACTTCTTTTATTATTACCTTGCAAAGCTTTTAATAATACAATTACTTCCAACTTTTTTTATTTTCACAAAAAACTCATCAATTATTCATACCATATGAATAATAAATGATAAAATCAAAATCTTTTGAAGATAATTTTCGAGTTTTGAAAAATTTCATGGAGAATAAGAAAAATGCATGCGTATGCTATTCTTCTTTATCTTTCGGGAAAAATTTTGGTGAAAATTTTTTTCTTTGCGTCGAAAACCTTCAAAGAACATCAGAAATCGGCATGATAGTGTTTACACTCACGGAGATAAACTTTTCAATGAAATACAGAAGAAGAGCAATAAAGTAAACCAATGTTTTTACAAGTAAGTGCAACCAGTCACCATACAGGTTCATAGTAATGGTTTTCTATGTAAAAACATGAGTACCATAGTTACACACCGCCTTCTAAAATGAAATGGGCAATTATAATACTTGCAAAAACAAGTTGGAAAGTAAAACTTGACAAAATTGGTGTGAAATGTCAAAGAAGAAAAAAGCCGAAAAATCCTTAAAACTTTAGACTAAAATTTGATTGATAAACTGACAACGTATGAGATTACATACCCACTTTTCGAGGTTTCGAAAATGATTTACTGATAAAACTTCAGCTTAGGGCAAAAAGCAAAATATTTATTTGTTATTATACCATTCCCATAAAAAAAATCATCAATTTTATGACAGATGGTGTTAAAAATGAATCATCAAATCAAATCAATCTGCAAATCAAACGTCGAATATCTTCGCGATCATAGATGGGAAGTAAGAGCCGCATGTGACGGAAAGGAAATATCTATACTCAACATATTGCGTTGAAAATATCTTTAATTCTCAAATTTGCTTTAACAAATTCCGAGAAATCAGCAAGAAATCATTATACAACAGTACATAAAGTCACAGAAATTGAACTACGAATAGTCTTAAATCTCTTGCATCTTTAGAAAACTAAGAATAATTCAAAAATGATTCTAAATGTATCTTTTCACAAACACAAACAAAAAAAGAAAAATCACATTGTCTATACCTTCTTCGTACTGCTGACACTTCAAAACCAATCTCTCGCCAGGAAAATAATTCTCACAATTTTCGTGAAACATGTCAGAAAAATGAACATAAACTGAATATCTGTCAAAAAGTCTCTCCACTTTACAGAACACTTCAACAATCAAATATCAGCATTACTATGTGAAACAACTTCACGCAAAATGACGAACGTAGCAATTCACACAAAACCACGAAAATGATAAGTTTCCCAAAAAAAGTTGAATACGAAATACCAAAATGTTAAATTAATTACTAAAACCTATAGTTCAGGTAGTGAATAAAAAATAAAAATTCAACCCCCTAGTGAACTAAAAATACATACAACCCGGTATGAATTAATCATACCATAAAAAAATACAAATATCTTTAGTCATATATATACGATAGTGAGAGAATTAAACTCACATCAATTTAATATAAGTTTACGCCACTGTGTTGATACACTTACAAACAGATGAAATGCAAGTGGCAAGGTAACCAACCTCGAATGAATAACGCAAAGTTCTGTTTTTAGTTTGGAAAGAAAGAAGAACTGAAGGGAACAGGGTATTCCGATCATCTATTATGGATGTTTCGTAAGTGGATTTGTATGGAAGTAATCGTTGCATAATATCATTATCATATACGACAGATAATAGATAATAAATAAGGACAGTCGAATGAAGACAGACAATGGTCAGTGGTAATCAATAATGCCGACGAAAGAAAAGGTTTACCTTATATTAGGGTATAAGGAAATAAAAAAATGTGAAGGAAAACGAGGAATAATACATCATAAATCAAACCATACATTCGTTTAAGGGTCACATGGGTAAGAAGTCGGGGCACAATTTTAAGTCTGCAATGGGTCTACAATGGGTCAGCCCTGTTTTAGTTTAATGGCAATACTAAGAATTGTCTGAAAAGAGTACTATGATTGAATATTCAATATGATTGCTTGGAACTTAATTCACCAAGAAGACCATCGGCTAATTTCAAAATGTCATAACTCCAAGACCAATCGGGGAATTGGTGATATAATTTGCTACTACTTGATAAGAAGATTTAACTAGCCTAAGAATTTGAGACGATCCTTTATAGGCAAGCCACGTTAAAGTTCTTAAATGTAATAAGCATAGATTGAGGGCTCTGACTAATTAACACGCTAAAAAAGTTCAAAAAAAAATATAAATACCTAAACACGTGTGCCAACTTCACTGTACAGCTAATACTTCATAACAAAACGACACAACAGTTTATCAAATATCACAAGATAATTTACGATTTACACCAACAGCTGCTAGCAACAATGGTGATAAAACTCTTTTCGACATGATAAATACAACGAATTACAGACAGTAATGAGATTGGTAATAGCATTAACGATGAGAAAGACACAAGCTATTAGGTTTATGTAGTTATGGGCTTACATGTCGAAATAAAGACAGGCGAAATGTCAAAATCCAAAACACATGGTATTAATATTTCACGTGGCATGGCAAGCAAATTTTATAAGCAAAAAATAGATAGCTTTTAAAAGAGATTTTTTAAGGTCATGCATAAAAAATTGACGATGCAATGGGTTTCAAGGTCTTTCTAAGGTTTTGAATATGGTTTTTGAAAGTCGTATCGTTGATGAGTTGGGCAGGCGCAATATGTAGTCAATGTTAATTTTATGACTTACAGAATTTTACGATCTGCAAGCGCAATGGAATAGAACAAAATGGAACAGAATAAAACCTTTTATAAACCATCGCTTCAAAGGATGACAACAAAGGACAAGAATCACTAAGGAAACCTTAAAATGCCATTTTGGATAATTGTTTTCATGTATCAATACAATATATAGTGGGAAATCATTAAAACAGCAACTGAAAACAAGAAACAACCAGTATAAAAATATTACAAGGAGTTATCTAGTGGGAAAATCTCATCTGAAAACATGT
>JAUKPT010001233.1:0-15936 GCA_032273505.1 Nanomia bijuga
CAATGTAGTAAATTTATATATCATTAGAAAGATAAAAGATTGAATTTTCTCATCCCGTTTGCGATAGATAGATTTTCGAAAAATCTAAGCAATAATAACAGTTTAAACATTTTATTAGTTAGAAATCCCTATCCTCTCGATACAAAAACTATTCTCAAATATTATAAATGGTTGTTTGTCGGAATAAGCGCGAGATGAAAAGAATAGTTTCATATGATTCAGATGAATTTCCATTTTATTTAATGTTTGGAAACAATCACATTTTGAAGACTTAAAGATGTCATAATTATGGATACGTTTTATTTTTACGATAGGCAATTAGATTAGAAAATACAACCCGATTATCAATCATCCATCAAAATTTTGAAGTATATTGACAAATTATTTGCAAATGATGCAAAAAGTTATACTTAAAAATGTTGTTTTATTTTGCACTTTTTTGCCAATAACTCATGAAATAATTAACCAATTTTACGCTCTTTATAGGGGTATATTACGAAATTACGTCATTTTATTTCAAGGTTGAGAAAAAATAACCTGGGTACCCTACGATTAAAATGTACAATGTAACTCGATTTTCAATTATTCTTTAGGCTAAGTGTTAAGTTTCAGGTATCTCAATGGAGCGACCCGTGTCGCCCCAATTTTTCCTTTGTGGTGCGCCTAATTGACAAGGATTCCGTTAAATGTTAAATGTTGATCCTTTCCCGTTGGTAGAGCTTAATATATATTGCTTCGATCGGGAATGTCTATGTAAATGGCGAAAGTAATACCTAATTCATTTCAAATGTATTATAATTGCTAGAAATCGTAAGAAAATAGTAATACGTACAAGAACAAGGCCTCAAATACCTGTTTTTTTGTTTTTCTTTTGTACTCTGTCGTAGTTTTCTCGAAAAAACTTTAAGGACTACAAATTTTACTCAAACAGCACAATAACACAACTTTTTTCATAAAATCCTGTCACTGCACCTCACGGGTGCTTAGATGCCTGTGACATATCTGCTAATATCAACAAATGATCAATATATCATTTCGGAAATTCAAATCGTTGGGTTGTTTACCTCCATTTCTGTGATTCTAAGATATTACTTTGAACAACATGATTTTAAAAGTGTATTGCATGTTACGTGTGTATTTTTAATTAACTTAAAGATGGTAAAACACCAGCAATTAGCGCAATATATAATATATTTTCTATTGTCAAAAAAATAATGTCGATGCATCTAATTCTATAGAGTATTATTGTTAAAAACGTGCCAGTAAAAGTTATTTCTCAAAATCGAAATTTGGGAGGTAAATAAACCGATTATTCGAATTTTCGAAATGGTGTTTTGCCGAAAAATGGCAGTGAACTTCACATCTGGAATCGTGGAAGAAAAAGAGCACTGGTTGCGAGCCCTAGTTGAAGAAAGGACTTGATGGGATTTTAAGCGATGTAAGGAAGCTAATTGTTGGGGACGATGTAATAACAGGGGATCTACATTTCAAGAAAATTTGATAAACTTGTGTAGTAAGTATATATGCAAGTATTGCAAATATGGTGAGTACTCGCACACATGGGAGACCCTACAATTAACTTACCAAGAGTGCATATAAAGTGGAATTTCAGAGGAACAGAAGAATAGAGGAACAACTAATTTAGAGATTTAAATATTTGTTGACCTTGAAACTATTAGACCGGAAGCTAGTGGTCATTTTGTTGTCCTCTCGTATTACAGGCTTGGATTTGGATCGCTTAGAGAGAAAACAGTTGGATCAGATTTATCTGATGTATCAAAGCTTTATCAGCTATAGCTCAACCCTTGCATACTTTTGGAGAGATAACCACATATGCCACGAATATAATGGGACCACAAAATGAGATTTTTCCTTGAAAAACGGCGTTACTTAGACATTCGTTATTTTTCGTTATTCATTTGTTCTTACTTCAAAAAAATATTAACTTAAAAGCAAAATATTTGATTTTTCTGTTTCAATATCCTTAGTCGGAGGGGTTGTTAATAAGCAGGGGGGGGGGTCGGCAATTTTAGCTTCCGAAGAGTATTTTGAGTAATTTTTTGAAAAAGGACAAGAACCACGAAGACACAAATTTTTTATTTTTATTGCCGCCTTTCCACAGCAACAATAATTTGAGAAATGACAACTTTGTCTAGAAATATTTCAGGAAATACTAAAAGTGCAATTCCAATAATTCAAATTTCACTGTGCCAGTTAAAATAAGAGTACTTAAAAAATATGCTTACTCGCAATGTCAACTGTCAACATACATAAAAACATACTATATTACACTTTTCTCATGAATTTATGTCTCCTTTTTTGGATTAGATAAGATATAATCAAAACGTAATAAAAAGTTTCAACGAAATTCATGTTGTGATTTTACAGGGATTCACATAGAGTGTCAAAATTTAAACAAAATATACTTTCTGTTTTGAAAAAGCGAAATCCATCAACTATGAAATATATTTTCATCAATTTCTCCTACCTCGTTCACGGTTTACCTCTTGGTATGCATAAGGTTTCAATTACATAATTTACCTACATACATTTTGCCACAAACAACTCGATGAAATTTAGCATATTAAAAGTAACATTTTTTGTTGTTCACATTACCCTGTGGACCATTGATATATTTTAAAACAACCTTTAAAACGGCCAGCACAGAGAAATAAATCTGAGCCGGAAACGATTTTACCATCATCATCATCATCATAGTTCAAGGGCTTGCACCACTATGTAAGGTTTTTCTATTTAGGGTGTTTGAGTTCATTATTTATTCATTTTTCATTGTTAGAGTTAATCTTATTAGAGTTTCTAGACACGAAGTGAGAGTGGTCAGTGGGGTGTCTGTTTAGAAATTTTGTTACAAAATCGTTTGGTTCAAAAAACCTAAACATTAGCTGCCTTGGTTGATATAAGGTTATGAGAGATTGTTGCACTGCGGGATACTAAATAGAAAAACATAAGTGTCGTGGACCAAGCCCTTTAATAAAAAAAAAGTTTTGAAGTCGATTTGAAATTCAGCTCCTTAATTCTTAATACCACAACTTCAAATAGGTGTAGATGGTACCTTGGAACTGATCCTAAGAATGAAGAATATTGTTTGACTGTATGGCTTCAATTTAAACAAAAAGACACCTTCGAAATATTATTGTTGTTAAGGTGTCATATGGTTTCTTATGAGCTTAAACATCTTAAACAACAGGTATTTATTTGATCCGAAACTTTCATAACGCATTGGTATTAGATGGGCAATCATATTAAATCAACGGGAAAAAAG
The DNA here is from genome assembly GCA_032273505.1 of Nanomia bijuga. NCBI lineage: Eukaryota > Metazoa > Cnidaria > Hydrozoa > Siphonophorae > Agalmatidae > Nanomia > Nanomia bijuga. Next base: position 3,284 of record JAUKPT010001233.1, read on the forward strand.
TGGTCAATTATTCGGGGAAATATGAAGTACTTCAAGTGGAAAGAAATCACGTTCTCATATTCTCCCTTCACCTAATCTCGTACCCAGTGCGATTTTTACCTGTACTTGGTATGAGATTGCCCTTCTCCCTATTCTCCCGGATGAATGGCCGGGCGATTCTCCGGGTGCTATTTTTGATTCACCGGATATCGGAAACTGAAATACCTTTCTGCGGATGAATGGCCGGGCAGTTAAGTGTCACAACCATCATTACTAGATACTGTGCGATCTGAGTTCAATATCCAGTCGCGCCAAAAAAGATTAATATTTCTCTGAAGTATTGAAGGTTAGTAAGTGTGATACTACAATCGTCGGATCAACCCATGCCATTCGAGAGAAATTGTCGATTTGCATATAAAATTCCCCCCTATGAATAAAATAAAAACTACCTTTAGTACACATAGACAAGTTACTCAGATTCAAAATGTCACTGAGAGGAGAAAGGAACCCAAAATGATGAAGTATCAAGAACGCAAAGAAATTGTCCAACTAAACTACAACAAGGAGGAAAGAAAATTGAAGTATCAAGAACGCAAAGAAAATGTCGGACTAAATTACAACAATAAAAAAAAATATTGAAGTATTAAGAACGCAAAGAATATGTTTGACTAAATTACAACAAAGAAGAAAGAAAGATAAAGTATCAACAAAATAAAGATAAAATCAAAATGAAAGCAAACCTTAAAAGAAAGCATGAACGCAATTAAAATCAAGATGACTTTCCAATAATTGAAATTGAGGATCCTGTTTTGATTAAGAATATCATTAATAGTGACGAAAGTATAGATTTTGATGTGGAAAAAAATAATTCTACCATCCCGTTGATAATAATGATGATGATCTTTGTTTCCCTGAAACAAATGTGACAGAATGTATTGATGATTTAATCAGCACTAATGTAAATCATGTTAAAAATGAATTCAAAGAATCGAATATTTTTGAATATAGACACTGATATCCAATCAAATGACTTAACATTTCATCCTAGATTGGACGGGAGTCTCACAAATTTATCCTTATTTCGTAATTTTCCAGTTTAATAGCCACCTGCTGGTATTAAAATTTTGAACTGTTTTAGAATAAAGAATTGGGGCATTGATATATCAATAGAAATGATTATTTGAAACTCATTTCAATTCAAGTAACTGGAATGATTCCAGGAAATGTTTTTCATATCAGCCTATTGGTCAAAATAGATTACTGATTTTACTGAAAATACTCGTTGTTAAGTGTTTTTCATGATTACCTGGAATGTGTCATTTACTGGAAATAACAAATGATTATATAGATAGATGTGCCTACAAAATGAATTCCAACGTTATTTGTAATCGAATTGTGTCTCGCACGTAGAAACATCGGCGCGCAGACTACTTAACAAAAGTTGCATACCAACTTATTGAACTCACCTTCTAACTGCATTTTGATTTTTTGGATAGAACTTTAGAAAATAGGTTGAAAATTTTAAAAGAAAAATAGTCATAATAAGATTTTTAGTGACAGTAGTGTGACACTTTTTGTGGGGGAGAAACTCGCCAACCTTACCGAGCGTATTTATAGACCGAAAATTATACCGAGAATATTCGTAATTAACTGCGAACCTTAACGAGTCCATTTATAACGATGACGGAATCGACCGACAAACAGACAGACCTCCCTGCCCCCTTCAAAGTGACCCCCCAACCCTGAAAATTGAAAGCTGTCAGATTAACCTGAAAGTTGGTACAGATTTTGGGAATCCAAAAATGACGGTCCCAAAATTTGAAAACAATGGGAAAAGGGCAAAAATCCCCAAAACTGGGTCCTAGCCCTTCAAAAATTAAAGTTGTCAGATTAACCTGAAAATCTGAAAATAATGTAAAGGCACCAGTAACAACATGTAGCAACCGTTGCTAAGAAGTTCAAAACCTTAATTTAGGGCGCAAAATGGGTCACTTTGGGCACAAGTTCTTCATGTGACCAAAAGTGGGTCACAAGTGGGTCACAAAATGAGGTGCAAAGTGCTAGAGTACAGACATTGGAACCTAGTGCATTGTAAGAGACAGAACGAATAGAAGAAGAAAACAGATGATAAATACTGTATATCATATATTTTCTACAAAAACAATATTATACAACTAAAATGAAGTCAAACTATAAGCCTATTTGTTCAAAATGATCGTAAACTCATCCACTTCCAATACCTTCCAAACAATCGTCCAAATCTGGAGTAACATACAAACTCCTATCTAAATCTGTAACAATAGAAACACTAACAGGATCGGTATGTAAAACAACTGAAGGTTCTGTCTTTAGTTCTGGATCACAGCCTTGGAATATGACATATCCAGCCACAGTATATTTCAGTCTTTTCTTTATCAAATGTTTCTTTATGATTGTCTCTATAGATTTCATTTTCATTTTAGTAAAATAACTGGATCAACCATACTATAATCATCATAAAACTTTGATAATCCATTAGTAGTATAAGAAGAAGGCTTTAGTGGAAGGGACCCTTCTGATTGGTTCCTTGAGTCATGTGACTGCTCTGTCAAGGTTAGTTAGCTTAATATTGATTAGTTGAGGAGTGGGGGAAAGTTAGAAAGGAAGAACTGCCCGCCCCCTAAAATAAGGTATTGAACCCTAAAATCCCCCAAAAATAAAGATTGTCGGATTAGGCTGAAAATTGGTACTGGGACTAATTTAAGGATGGAGAATTTAAAAATGGTAATCTTAAAACTTGAAAACAATAGAAAAATGGGCTATTGACCCCTAAAATCCCCCAAAAATAAAGATTGTCTTATTAGGTTGTAAATTGGTACTGGGACTAATTTGAGAGTAAGGAATCTAAATATGAGGGTCCCAAAATCTAAAAACAATGGGAAAATGGGCTATTGACCCCTAAAATCCCCCTAAAATTAAACATAGTCGGTTCAGACTGAAAATGGGCACATAGACTAATTCGAGGAAGGGGAATCCGAATATTGTACTGGTTTGAGGGTGTTAGAGATGTTTTAGAAAAGGTTAAGTGTTAATATGATCAAAGGAGTAGAAAATTACATTTGACGAATGAGCATGGATCCTACTTAAAAGATAATACAGTTGCAGAAAATGGACGTACATATGGAGTAAATACTAAACCGAAACAGGACTCATTTGGAAAAAGAAAACGTTAAGCAATAGAAGTAACTTATTTTCTATGCTGGGATGTATGGTGATGTATGGTGATGGTGATTTATATTAAACGAACTACTGTTTTTATCTCGATTCAATATATTTATGATTTTATGTTTGTATGGCGGTTATGATTATCATATTATATTCGAGAGCTAAGAAGCATTACCTTAAATACCGTGTATTTTTCTAGTCTTATTCCCAGGAATGCAAGAATTTTAGAGAATTTCTCATGGAAAATGGTTAAAAAAGACGAATATCGATAGAAAGTGGAAGTTTGTAGACTCAAAATTTGAGGTACAGCGAGGTGCAGCGCGGTACAGAATGGAATGATGTTAGAAAATGAGGAAGATTTGGTATGATTTTGCTCATTTTTGCAAGAAAATGCATGATTTTGTATAGATTTAACAATCTTCTTTAAAACCAGGTACCTCGTGTACCTCGAAGCGAGGTACATTTAGTATTTTTGGGAATTGTATTGCCAATTTTTAGAGTAATTAAAGGGCATGTCCCACTATGAATAATGAATGATATGAGCGTCACTACCCTCAAAGCCAGTATTATTTTTGGATTCTCCATCTTCGAATTAGTCTATGTGCCCATTTTCAATCTGATCCAATAATGTTTATTTTTAGGGGGATTTTAGGGGTCAATAACCCATTTTCCCATTGTTTTCAAGTTTTGGGATTATCATTTTTAGATTTTCTATCCTTAAATTAGTTTCAGTACCAATTTGCAGCCTAATCTGACAATCTTTATTTTTTGGGTTTTTTAGGGGTCAATGCCCTTTAGGGGGCGGGACAGTTCTCCCTTTTTCCACCCATTCTAACTACCTAGTCACATGACTTCTAAGAACCAATCAGTAGGGTACCCATCCTTGCCATTATCTCAAAAGACCCTCCAGCAGAGCGTGCCCTTACATAGAAGGAACATGACCTCAAAGAACCCCCAGCAGAGTGTGCTTCCACTAAAGCCTTCTTCTTATACTACTAACCAAAAATGGGGGGTGGGGTTAGGGTGGGGAAGTTGGTACAAAATATAAATTTTTTCAATTTTTCAAAATTTTCATATTTTTCTCATTTTCCTACTATTTTTTATTTTGTGAATCCTTATTGCGTTCACTGGTTATAAGAGGCCCCTGCTGATGTATTACACCATGGATTAGTTCTTTCTTAAAATATAGAATTGATGAGAATGAAGTATTTTAAGGTCTGTGAATTTAATAACAAATGTCTGAGAAACAATTATTTAGAATGGAATGCCTTATTAATTTGTTTGTTGTCCGTGATCTAATTTTGATAATTGGTATCACTTATCATAAGTTTTTTCTCAAAACAATTTATTAGCAACTTAATGATAAATGCCTATCAAAATAAACAATATTGTCAGCAGTGGAGAACTAAACTATGCAATGTCGTTTAGTCCTTTCATGTTATGTCCACCCAGACATACATTTGCAAACTTTAAACACTAATATCTCATTTTGTCGATTTTGGACATAGCATAGTTTTGTTCTGACGATATGTATTATTTTTCTATAATATTGTAGACCCATTTGGACTTAGTATCTAAATGTTCATCCTTCTGTTTAAGAAGGGTAACTTAAGCAGAGCTAAAACAATTATTGCTTTTTATACTAGCACCTTAACACACATTAAAATATATCTCCTGTTAGTCACTCCTTATTCAACTTCTGTTAGTCTTAAGGGTTGCCTGGGCTGGGGGCTGGAGGATGTGGTTGCCATAGATTTTAGGCAAATTCAGTCTGAAAATAGCAGTTGCAATTATTCTAGCTGTAGTTGCTTAACATTTCAAAGCAGCATTAGTTACTGTTAAGCAGTTACTTATTTTTTGGCCTGATTGTAGCTTTTAGAACCCAAGTGGCTCTATGGGTAATGTCTAAACAAGTCCTTCAGCATAAAAACAAACAGTTTATACTTGTTTCTTGAGCGTTTACGTCATGTCGATCACTTTCTTAACACAGTAACATTTCATCTTTGCAATTCTCATACTATTCTGAAGTATATATTTTTGTATTGTATTTGTTACAATATTTTCATATTTCTAGACCTTAACATAAATAATCTGTTATGGCTGACAGATTAACACAGCTGCAAGACACTCTTAATCAACTGGCTGAGCATTTTTGTAATAGTATTGGTATCATACAACAAACTGCTTTAAAGAACACTAATCAAAATGAACTGAAAGGAGAAGTTGTAGCTGATGTGACGCAAGAAGGTCATGGACAATTATTTGCAACCTTAATTTCACATACAGTAAAAGATATCGACTTTCTTATTGATGCTTTGCCTAGTGAAAAATCAACAACTGAATTACAGATGCAAAGCTTGGTTCAACTCGAAAAAGAAAATGAACTTGCAGGTGTTAAATTGCGAAAAACTGTTCAAGAAGGAGAAGCTTTATTAGAAGAAATCCGGTCAGCAGTCAGTGAAATATCTGAAAAGATGTTGCAATCAAAATGTAGTTTACATAACGTTGAAAAGTAATGTTGATCAACGTGCTAACTTCAAAATATGGCTAATGTACCTAAAAGTTAAAAGAATGATCTCAATTTGACATAACAAGAACAGAAGTTTATTCTCAGCATATACTGCTTGCTAGCTTTTGATCCATCTTACACTACATGCAGGAGAATATTGTAGTCTCATCATTCCCTGGAGATTTCTTATGTTGATTACAGCAATGTTGCATGATAGGATAGTTTAACTGGAGCAATGTCATTAGAAAATCAAATTATTCATTTAAGTAGGAATTTGAAATTAAAGAGCTAAATGAAGTTCTTGAATAATATAGTTTTTAATAGAATATCTAATTTACACGATCTATTGTTTTGAATTTTGTTAGTGGTTAGTGCTCAGGGGTCGGCAAAGCACCGACCACCGACAGCCACCTCTCCTTCTGGCTCTTTAAATACAATCTATTTATTTTATGTATCCTCGTCTATAAGGAGTATAACAGAACATTATATACACCTTTTAGGAGCAGCATCAAAAGGGAATAGTAAACCCAGTTTAATTTGTTTTGAAAAATCAATGCAAACACATGGTTTTATGAACAACAACTGGGAACAAATAGTATGATCAAATAAGAACATTATTACTTTTTTGATATTTAGCCACACTAAAAGTGGATACCAACCATTACCAAACATTGGCATTAACTTGTATTGTCTGATATTGGTCGGTATTTGTGGACAGGGGAGGGATAGGGTTTAGATAATATCACTGTGGTGTTCAGGACTTGCTTATTAATTTACAAATCACTCTTCAATCTAAACATGTTTCTTTGTTTCTAGTTTTGACTGCTTTCCTTTTATCTCTTATGGCTTATAACTTCTGATCTGATGGAAATTAAGAATAAATTAAGGGATACTTTGTTTTTATTTTTATTCAATTTCAACATCACGATGATGAATGACATTGCTGAGAAAAATAACTTTTTAAGATTTTGTTCTAAGATGTCCTAACATTCTCAAATTGTTAGAGATTGTGTCATTAATTCTCCTAAATTTTGTATCATATCATAACAGAATTCTGAAGTACTGCTCAAAATTTTTATTAATCCCTTAATGTTTTGGGTGCAGTATTCACATATGCATCGCCAGGTCTTTGGTGTTCAGCTACCAATTTAATTAGTTAAAATGTGTGGGATGATTTGTATCTGATGATTTGTTCCAGATATACATAATTCTAGAAAAATGTCTGGATTTTAATTTTGTCTGGAAGTCTGAGTAGTCTGGAATTTTTCTGGACTTTTAAATGTTTAATCATTTTTGTCTGAAAATCGTGTAAGTGATTGTTAAATTGTGGTTTGTTTTCATCTGCCAATGTCTAGCTCATGATATCCCTTGATTCATAGAATTCTGTTTCTTTTCGAGATTGTATTATCATCTTTTAAATGATAATGTTTCCTTCCTTTTTCAGAGAATGTGTATTTAATAACAGTTCAATATAATGCCTTAATATATGTTTATTTGAACCCCATAGTTTTCTGTTGTTGCATGATTTTTAAAAGACTGGCTTGAATGCAGTTTTTCTTTGCCAGGAACATAGTATAAACCCACCTCAAATTGGAAGGGGGTTGGGAATTCTCAAAATTAGCTGAGCATGTTAAAAGAGCATGGGATCAGGTTATGATGTTTATTTAAAAAATCTTAGGGGGTTTACACAAGTTGTTACTTGTTTCATCTACTTAGACTTACTTAAGGTCTTCATTATATCAAAACATTGGTTGTGATACTAATTTTTTAACTTTGTAATTCTTTTAGTCTAGAAAATTGTCATAAAAAGTTCTACTGCAGAACGTATATGACACACTTAGTGATGAAGTGTATAATATAGTCACACACAAAGTGCAGAGCTGAATGGCTTAATCAAGGTACGTAAAAATTATCCTTAATTACTCTCTGCTCTCTAATAGACGGGGGGGGAGGGTGGAATAGTAGGGAGGGTGAAAAAAATCTCTAAAATCTCTACAAAAAACCGCATGTGTAAAAAACATTTTGTTCTCAAGATATTGACGAAAAACTACAAGAAAAGGTGCAAAATATTATGAAAAATTCGTAAAAATCGAAGCGTTGTCGCCATTTTAGGACAATATATGCTTTTTTTTGACTTAGCTATGAAGTCCTTAGCGTTAACAACATTCTTTAGATAAGTTGTCACGACACAGTGTCAGAAAATCCAATTTATCTTCTCAACTGTAATTACTGATTAATGATTAAGTGATGAATGAACTGTTATTTGATGTAAATAAAACTCAGAAGGTTATTAGTTTCATTCTTTGGTATCAATGATTTTTTCATCCAGCTTGTTCTTTCAGCAAAATGTTGCAACATTAAGAGCAAGTGTAAAAGATTTTTCATTTCTATAAGGAAAATTTGGAAATTAAACAATTAAAACTATAAGAAAAAACGAATTTATTGATAAATCTATTAAGCAGAAGTGACACCTTGAAAATAGATTTAACAAATTTTTACAATGACCTAGATTTATTTTTGATGCTATTCTATTTTGTCAACTCAAAGCCATGTTCCATTTTCAGGAAGTTTTATCAGCTTTCAATATTCAAACTCACTAAGTAAATTATTCGTTCTTTTTAGTTATTTTAATGATGTTATCACCTCAAATCATCTGATGTTTTTTCGTTCTCTCAAACCTATATAGTACTATTCGAGGAGCTCACAAGATTTTTTGGCTATGAATATTTTATTGAAGATAATTAGACTCTGTTAGAAGAGATTTAATGTAAGGTTTTTAGCTGTCAGGATTTGTAGTCATGGATTATGGATTATTTGACAGACTAAAAAAATGATGGATTATTTTCTTTTTGGTCACTTAGAGATATTTCTAGGAAGTCATTACTATTTTAATGTTTTTGGTCATCGATCATCATTTTCAATACTTCACATCCTGTCGAACTGTTGTTGTTGATGGCTACGATTCGGGCTTCTTCTCTTGCATAACAACTTATTGTAGTTGTCACAATTAATTTCCTTTTTAAATAGAAATAAATGATTTTTATGCCATTCACTTTTCTATTAGTAATTCTTCTTCTTGAAATGTGTTTAAAAACATAGATGAAAAAGAGAACTTGATAAATGATTAATATTTATGTATTTTTTCAACTTATTCTGTTGCATTCATTTTAAGTAATATTTCTTGAACCAGTTCAGTTTTTTTTTGATGATGCAGATATTTACATGAGAAATTGTTCAATAAGAAAAAAAGCTTATGAAATTGTTCAAACAGACAATTTACATGCAAAAGAAATTACATTTGTTTTGAAGGGAGAAAAAGAGAAAGAAAAGATTCCTTGTTTTTTTTTACTGGATATTGTGCTTAAAATACTTGTGTGTGTGACTGCTCTTATGAATAATATATGTTGTGAATGAATGGATGATCCTTTAAAAAAGAGAGAAAGTCACTTAACAAAGAGAAACAGAATAGGTAAAAAGAGAACATTAGAGTAGAAGAAGTGACTTGTCTAAAAATTGGTATAGTGAAGATAAATATTTTTCGTAAAAAAACTTGTCATGTGCACCATTCCCTTCTTAATTTTCTGAGTTGTCAATTTCTTCATTTTTCTGATTGGCCTGGGAGAAAGGATTGACTTTCGAAAGGTTTGATGGACTAATGAGATCAATGTTCTACTTTTTAAATAATTATGCTCAAAGAGGATCATTTACTTTCTACGTTTAGTACATAAAGTACTACTTACAAAAATCACAGCTAAGGTTTAGATGGTTTTTTTTATTATTGACAAGGAAATATACTTTATTCAATAATAGCATTTTTTAAGCTTTGACCAAATTAAAGATCTTTAATAATGTTTATCACTGTATGAAATGATTTTATTTCATCAAACGATTGTCGTCAGACATCACGTTGCAATCGTTTGCGTCTAAACAACGAACGTAACTACTTCAGTTCATATGAGTTATTGTCATATTATTTATGACTTTCTTTATTCCTATGACTACGAAAATGTTTGAATGATGATTTGTTTCTATATTTCCTTAAAGTATCATTTATTTGAAGAACCTTTGATGCAGAAGTATTATTTATTGCTGATTGTTGTTCTTTGATATTTTTTGTTCAAATAAATTTCCATCATGTTGTCCGTATGGGATTGAATAGAGCGCATCATGACTCAGATGGTATTATTATATGATTATTGTTTACATTTTTGTATATTTTACTGCGTTTAATGTAACACATTGGAAAGTTAAATCAAGATACATATATGGCAATTTTTCTTCTTAAAATACAGGCAATGGTTGAAATCTATTGTATGGTCACCCAAATTTCTCACATAACCTTACATGATTTTGTTTGTCAGAGTGAAATTGTATAACAGTAATATAGTGTTTAAGGTCAATTTCTCATAATCATTGGATTTACTGCAGCATACTATATATTGAACTTAGGTTGCTACCTTTAACTTGTGATGAGTCCAACTCACAAAGAGTATATTAAAAAAGCAGATACATTTTGTAGAAAGTTGTAATTTTTGCTAAATCTGATACATTACCACCTGAGATAAATTTCCTGTTTGATTTCATGTTTGTAATCTTATGGGAAATGCATAATTAATGGCCAATGTCAAGTGTAGAAAATTGTTAATTAGTCGATACTTGAGAATTTTAAATGTCTGTTTGGTAGGTCCAATTCAAATTTCACTTGTTTTCTAAAATATGAACCAAGAAGTTTAAATATGGAAAAAGGTAGATAGAGACCCTTGAGAATCTCAATTTTACAAGAAGGTGATTCCAATTTGATTAGTGAAAAAATCACTTTTATTTTAATAACAAATCTTTAACAAAAGGGACTAAGCTGAAAATAGGGACCTAAAAAGTATATATTCTTCTTTATCTTTTTAGAATATTTTTTGTCTTAATGCACTCTACTACTGCTGCTTCAATCAATACTACCAAAAAGATTCAAGTTTAGAAAAAATAATTTATATAAAATTTTGGATAAAGGAACAGAAAATATTAATTAATTATTATGGTGACAATATGCACCGTATAATATTATTTGTAGTGTAACTTTAGCTTTTAGTAACTTTTTGCTCATTTTCTCAAAGAATGATTTGCTAAGTTTTCCTTGTAATATAAGTAATATAGTTGTATAATTTGGTATTTGATTAGTTGTGTGGTGTTTATAAGTTTCCTTTTTTTACATGATATACAAAAAACGAACAATATTATAATTTAATGATTTGATAGGGCAATATGGATTTTGGATTTTTTTTAAATTTTGAGGGGGTACACAATATTTTTTTAAATTTTAGGCTGTTATAAAAATATTTTGAAAATTTTCCCATTTTGTAAAAAAGTCCCCTCGCTCAAAAAAAATGAAAGCTTCCTAATTTGATTTTTCGAGGGATTTTTTACATGTTATAAGTAAATTTGCTGTCTCATTCGTTAAAACCATCAAAAACATACGTTTAGTTCTCATTTTTTATTTCATGATTTTGAATTTTAATAAATTTATCAAATAATTGCGACTTTACCCATAATTACACATCTATTTATTTATTGCACTTTTGCATTGTTTGTGGTGGCCTAGAAAATAGATCCCATTTTGCACTCAAACCTATATAATAACAAGTACTTTTTTGTTGTAAAAACTTGAGATAGGCTTTTTAATGGATAATTTCATTTCGAAGCTCTTATTTCAAATCAATCATGCATGAATTATCATAACATTACCTCTTGCAGAGAAAACAAATTAGTTGATAGTTTGAATTAGGAGAGTTAAAAAATCATAATAGATTTTATTCCTTTTTTGTTATTCGTTGAAAATCTTAATTAGTCATTAAATATTTTTTGTTTCTTTCGTGCAGATTTTTTAATTCAAATTCAATAAAGAAAAAGTGTGAAAAGGAGTATTTTGATGAATAGAATTTTATCTTGCTCTTTTCTTTGACTCTTTTTTAATTATTTTGATTACTTTTTCGTCTTCAATTTTAATTTTTTTATTATCTTAAAGTGATATTTCTAGATATATAATTCAAGACAGATGCCAAGATAGAAGTAGTATTAGATTCGAATTCATTAGAAATAGCTTTGATTCGGAATTTAAAAGTTTTTCTTATTTTCCCTGGAATTATCTAAAATTGGCTAAACAATTATGTAACTACCCATGTTGTAATTGTGTAAATACCAAAAGTGTTAGTAAGTGCAAACCTAGAACCTTAGATTAGCTGAAATAAACTCTTCTTGAAACATGTGAAGAAATTACTCATTCCTGTTTCTAGATGCGATTGAGGACAAGAAAGGTTATGATAAATGATTAATTGATACAATATATTTGACCCACTAATATAAATGGTTCATTGGTCTGTGAAAAGTAATTAATTGGCTTATATGATCATTTAACTAAATCATTAAATTATCATTAAGTTCTTGATATCATGCTTTATATATTGATGTCAAGTTGCCTCTTTCTTGTAGAAGTTTGTATTCAAGTGTTAGTTTAAGGTTTGTCCACCATGGATTTTTCTTATTTTTTTAACAATATTATCTTTACTCTAAAGTTACTGTTGGTCAAGTTGCTCTCATTTTATCAAAACAACTTAACCATATCAAATATCTTTTTACTAACTCTTACCATATGTTTTAAATTATTCAAGGTCCTGGAAATTTCTCAACAATAGTAACGGTTCTCAGAACACACGGACGTGTATATATGCTCGTGTATATAGGCACACAATCTTTATGCGAGAAGGTTCCTTTCCAATAATGTATATATACAGTGTTAAAGCCAGGACATGTTTAATCCTCAAACTCAACGTCTTTATTTAATTATGTTCTTTTCTTAACACCCTGATTGTTTGTTTTTTTTCATTCTATTTATTGAATTTTATGATTTATTCATTTATCAACAGTTACTTATGGTAAGCAGGATATGATGTACAAACACGTGCCTATATTA
>JAUKPT010001234.1:0-15935 GCA_032273505.1 Nanomia bijuga
AGCCAAAACTAGCCAATCCTGCAGAAAATCCCGGTGAACCAAAGTTTTTCCTGATCACCCCTCTAACAGAAAAACCATACGGTATTAATCCTCCCGAGATGTTACCCTTACCGCACTCTCAGCCTGGTCTATATAAAATCATTGAATAATATTGATTCTAATATTAGAATCCCTCTTCAAAAAACGAGTTGTTAGCTTAATCCGATAACGAAAAAAAGATACATTTGGTCTTACTGATCGCTAGAGCTTAAATCGAATTTTTCAAATTCGAGTAGGCTTGAGTCAACTCAAAAGTCACAAACAAAAACACAAATTTAATGACACGCCTGATGACACGAGCTCTTGTAGTACAAGTAGTGATACCACGCATCATTTCTTTTTGGAATGTCCTAATTTTACACTGATACGTAGAGACCTTTTTAGAGAAATTGAATCTGTTTGTATAGAGAAAAACCTGAATTTTCACTCCATTGATAAAATAGATCTGCTCCTAAGTTCTAAGTTCTCTCGAGAATCATAGGGTACTTGTATCTACTGCAAAATTTATTGCTCTTCCCGAACGTCTGGATTGAGCTCTTTCTTTTCTCCCATTCCCTTATCCTCGTCCCCTCATTTAAATTACTCCCACCTGCCCCTTCTCCCGCGCGCTTTTTGTGTGTATTTCTATTCGGATCTTCATTTCTTATATCCGTTTAAGTGTTTGTGTATCTTTGGGTATCAATAATTGGTATCATCTCACTGATAGTCATTGTTTTAACTTTTTTAATTTTTACTTGTAATTTGTTGTAAATTATTTTGATGTAAATAAAAATAAATAAATAAATAAATAAATAAATAAACGAATATAAGCTACTGCCTGTTTAACTGCGGATAACACGTGTAAATGGCCCTTTACACCAAGATAAAAGTCATGACAACTATTAGAAAAATCACATACTACTAGAATCTAGTCGTCTGTGGAAAAATATATGATATCAAACTCGTACCCAGTGCTGTCATATTGTATCGTCGCAAAAGCACTGGGGACAAGGGTAATATAATATATAATAATAAAAAAAAATATAATAACACAATAAAATTCTATCCGATTCAATAAAATGTGCGTTTAATAGAAAAATATATAATATATAATAATATAAAAATATACAATAACACAATAAAGTTCTATCTGATTCAATAAGATGTGCGTTTAATAGAACCTTTCTTTTATACATGCGCACTGACGAAAAATGAATTTTATTCATTTTCGAGACCTAGAAAAGCAATAAGTCTCATCTGCCTAAGGCCAAACAAAAAATATGTGTGGTTCCTGTTACCCGACCGATCCTTCTTTTTAGCGTGCAAATGTCCGACACAAAAGATTTTCCTCCTCACAATAAATTTTGTAAATGCACGATTCTCTATTTTATCAGATGGCCACTACTACAGATCTTTTAGTCTTATATGAGAACGAAATAAATACAATTACTAATTCTCTCATCCCTTATGCTATAGAATACTTCTTATTTTGTTTTTACAAAAAATTAGCGCTTAAGAAAAGATATTCGTCTTGGAGCCTCCCACATTTAGCTAAGTTCACTATGGTAAACAGCTTTTAATTCAATTTGATTCGCTTGTGTGCACTTTTAGTATTTAGAAATGCATTGAGACCCATTGACACGCAATGATACGCATTGACACGCATTAACACGCTATGATATGCATCAACACACATTGACACGCATTGACACACATTGACATGCAATGACACACATTGACACGCATTGACCTCGGAATGTAGGATGAGAATTTTATTTCGTATTTTTGGTTTATTATTTTTTCAGGTCCATAATGAAAATATGTTTAGTGCTGGGTTTTTTATGATGTTGTTTCTGTTTAGGTGTTGTAAAAGTATGTACATTATTACTTTGGGTACATTCATTCATATATTTAGATCTAATAACAATTTGAGTAGAGAATGGTCAATAAGAATAAGTACTGAGCTGTCAACATACCTAAAGTTCCTACACCAGGAACAAAATTTAAGCATCCATAAACTTTGGCGAAGGTATTTAAATTTCTCATTGTGTACGATTCATAAACATGCAACTGGAAGCATTGAGGAAACAGTTGGCGATCAGGTCCCGAGCCAAGCAGGGAGGAAGAGGTTGCTATTGATCTGGATGAAAGAGCATCAATAAGGTCCTTACTTTACCATTGTGAAAATAAGTTTACTTTAATTTCGAAGCGGTAACAAGTGTGGTTTGATTTGGTTTGACAACAGAACTGTTCGTCGCAAATTAAACGAGTGTTGGTATCATTACTTACAAGCCTGATGAGCAAATCAGATTTAAAATGCCGATTAAAGTTTGCCGGAGCAATTGTTAAAGAAATTGATGATTCGTTTCATCTTGTGGATTTGGCTATATGAGAAGATGCTTTTAAACGTAAAATAATAAGGGAAACGAAGAATGAATTCACAGACCGTATACGAAGGACATTGTTAGATTTCTTTTTGATTCTATCATAGACTCACTGCCTAAACGTATAAAAAATACCTGTTGAAAACACTATAAATTCTTTATAACTTCACAATCTGAGTGTTGTAAAATCAATTTGGCGAAAAAAATTGTACTAGGTTCCATATCATGTACCGAAATTTGATGATAAAAAAACCTCCCAGCAATACTGTACAATAATACTTTCAGCATATCCCATTTAGCACTCACCGTTTCTTGAAATTGGTTGAATTGACACTGAATATGGGGTTTTAGTTTCTTTCGACAACTTGATATCTTATGTAAAATGGGCTTTTGGGGCAGGAAAATGGACTTCATCCCCAAAAAGTCCGACCAGGTTATAATTGTTTCGGACCATCGAAAATTATTGAGATATATACTTTCTTTTTCATCGACCCCAATCCACGCAAAACTACCAGTTGCTGGGTTTGCAAAGCAGTCATAGATGTTGGTTAAGAGTTTTAACATGAAATTTTCCTCACAATTTGATGGACCAACGATCATTATGTTTCTTTTTTTTCCTTTCTAATGACAACCTAATGGAGTGACAGAAATCAATTGATTGTACATTTTTATTTGCCAATGTATTCAAAGCAGTCATTAGCCATTTGCAATTTTGAACTTTTCAAGATGCCAAACTTGCTTCCTTCAAAATGCCAATAAGGTATTCTCATAGTCAATAGTATTTAGCAACACCAAAAAAAAGTCCCAAGAAAAAGTTCAATGTGGAAACCTTATTTTTGGGTGCTTTTTGGTCAATCCAGTTATAAATAGAGCGTTAAAGGGCACCCCTAGAAAAAACACTTTTAAAATGCTCAAATTAAAAAATGGATTAGAGAGCTGGATTAAGCATGAAAAGTAGATGAAAAAATGTAATGTATCAGGATAGAAAATTGCGAACATAAATTTATTGAAAATCATTAGTAATGACCCATTTTGGGGGTCTTTAGGGTCGAAACGTGCCCATCTATGGAAAAAGGAATAATATTGGCTAGAACATTGCAAACACGCATTAAATACATTAAAGACATTTTGACCCTTTTGACCCCCGTTTTGATCCCTAAAACACCTAAAATTAGGTCATAACAATGGCACAATATTTGAATTGAGTAATCCAATGATATGACTAGTGTGAATCAATTTACGACAGGATGAGCTTTATTAAGAACTGTGTCAATTTGATTTTTTAGCAACAACACTGAGCATCTGAAAAGATTTTTTCAAATTTAGAGCCAATTCTTGAAAGGCTTCTATATCAATCACTATTTGTGAACAAATAATTTGTTTTGAATAAAAATTACATGAACTCGAGCAAAGTGAGACGAATAAGCCAAGCGTAGAGAGGTTAAACATCTGGAGAGTCTGAAGATTTTGACTTTGGCAAAGACAATCAACCTTAGAATGGCTATTTCAGGTCCTAATTCTTTTGGGATTATCAAGTGAAAACTTCCTGGAATCAGGAATTTCCTGACAGACTCATGCCTGTATAATAGTACTTTCTCTCTGACACAATATCCCTACATGGTTGTATTCATACAGCTACAACAAATTTACACAACGCTAAAGGTGATTGCACCAACTTCTGGAAATGAAGGTACTAAGGGATTAAATGAACAGTTATTTTGGGGTCAATTAAAATCATACCTCAGTTTTGCTCAAAACGACTTCTTTCACATGTGCATCTGGATTAAAACGTATATCAAATTCTAAATTGGGAAATGAAAAAATTAATAATTTTTAAATAATCATATTCAAAACATCAAATTTTGCAGGGATTGAAAACTATTTAGTTAACATCTAACGTAATTTGAAAAAACGCCTCATGTCCAAATTTTTCAAAATTGATTTCTTCTCATACTTTAAAGTAAATGACCTGTTCTGCATCAGATGCGCTTATAGAATGCTATGCTAGGAATGTAATATTGAATAGATTCTGGACCACAGATTTTTTATTTTTTTGTTAAATTGTGAATTTTAGATGACAAAACAACTAAAGTACTTAACTCTTGATATTTTGTAAAAAATAGATGAAAAAACAACTAGATAAAGTCAATTGAACTAAAGTTGTTTCGTCACAGATTCATTTTGACTTGAGTTGTTTTGTCATAGATTGGACTCTTGTAAAAATTTATATTGTGTAGAATTGGAAATACTTTATATTTATTGATTTCACATGAAGACCCGGCCCTTCAAATTTAATCATAAGTATTTTCTTTGAAGATTTTGTTTCATTATTTATGATAAAATACAGTAGTCATCTGACTAACTTTTCTGAAATAATCGGTAACTTATGTAGTTGTCACAACTAGAGAAAACAATCTGATCTTTCTTAGCAATGTCAGAGATCTCTCATTCTTTTGTTGCTAAATCATTTTTAAATTGCAATATAATTAAAAAATTTTTTAATGATTCTGTTCTTGGATTATCAGTATAGGGTCTATAGGGTTATCACTGACAACACCTTGAACCCAGGGGTTTTGATCAAAACTTGATTTTCCAAAACAAGTTTTTGAGAAACAATTTACAACATCACTTCATTTTTTTAACATCAAATGGTATGACAAAACAACTTAACAATGGCAGCATAGTATATATGAAGGGAAAATATAGTAAATCTGTGACCAAATTGTTAAAAGGTTGTTTTGATGATTAATTATGAACAACAATATATAACAATATCCACCTATGCCACCATCCCGGAAGTTGTCAGAAAACCTTTGATCTTGCCGATATTTAAAAACCTCTTCCTCAATATAAACCAAAAATATAATTCCTCAAAACATAACATCCTTTGTACCGTTTGA
Source organism: Nanomia bijuga (assembly GCA_032273505.1). Classification (NCBI taxonomy): domain Eukaryota; kingdom Metazoa; phylum Cnidaria; class Hydrozoa; order Siphonophorae; family Agalmatidae; genus Nanomia; species Nanomia bijuga. The sequence goes on from JAUKPT010001234.1 coordinate 5,303, forward strand.
AAGGAAAATGTACCCTTTTTAATAATCGCAATAGAACAAAGGTCTGAAAATAAACACATAAAAAGTTATATGATCTTGTTTATAATGCAACATATTTTCAGCTCAAGTCAATGAATAAATGATATGCAAGATGCGTTTATTTATTGAAAGGAAACACAAAAAAAAGTCACAAATTGTTTTTATAATTATAATTAGATAAGATAGATAAGAAGATAAGATAAGAACATATATTTAGATGAAAAAACAAAAAAAAAAAAAATATACATAGCTAATAGAAAGTTACATTTAAATACACATAGACATACACCTTATTAAGAATGAATGAATCTAAAATGGTAGCATAAAAAATTAATATTAATGAGGAATTTTATTTTTTCAACAAGGAGAGGTTAAAATCAAAAGACTTAATGCAACCACCCCTATTCCATCCCAGTCTCCTTCCCTATCTCCCCCATTTACATTGTGTTAACAAAAAATGTTGAGCTGTACAATTTTAAAAATATTAACAATTTGATAACTACCGTGATTTTAGTTTTAAAGGGCTATTATAAAAACATTAATTTGAGAGAATAGATGTCAATGGTGTTTTGTTTTGATTTAGTACACCAAGAGTAAATAATTAACAAGTTGTAAAAAAATGAACAGAAGTGATGTTTGCATTAAAATAATGAAAATATTTTATGATTGAATAATCTGTTTGTTTTGCTGTGTGTTCTGTTTGCAGAGAGGGCTGTGGTAATGAAGACGAGATAGTAATAAAAATGATAAATTCATGCACGTATACAAATATTCGTGCTTAGGTCACACGAAGTAAAGATGTTTTGGCCTTGTGTTAGTAAACATACAAATATTTATTCATTTGTAAAAAATGAATTCAAATTCTTCTTATTTGGTAAGGCTTCAGATGGTCTTGAGTATAATCCTTCCTTCCAAGTAAAGGAAGTTTCACAATTTTCTTTCTCTTCAGTTGACGGAAGGCAGAGTCTCCATAAAAAACCCATTTGAATTCAATCTGATGATAATTGCACATTTGAACAATTGAACTTCAATTAGACTTCAGTGTTTTAATCATAGTTCCATTCGTGTAGATAAGAAAAAGCATTCATTTGTGACTGTAACGTAAGATGTCTGTTAAAGAAATGTTTTTCCAACAGAACTGCGCAATAAAACGAGAATAGACCCCGTAGCAAAAAGTGTGCGATCTGACGATAAGATTGGAGCAGAATTTTGGCCATGAGAAAGCTGTAAAGAAACATGCGCAGCAAAGATTTCCAAATTATTAAACATTTCTACACAAAACAAGAAACGTAAGATAGCCTTTAAAGAATCTGAAAAACACTTTGTGGATGAAAAACAGAAAAAAATAGTTTTTAATAAATTAGTTGGTCCTGCTTCAATCGGGTCTGCAGCAAGATCTACCAGAGATGTTTTAGGTCTGAAAATTTTAGCTGCTCTATCTACCTAAAACTCTACGTGGCTGCGCTGCTGCAGTAAAAATCGATTTGGGAGAGTGGATTTACATCGAAGGCTATTGAACGTATTAGGAGTGGAGACGCTGAAGATTTTATGTTTTACTTTATTTTATATTAATTTTGTTGTTTCCTATAAAATTAAGTTCAGGAGTGTTATTTTTTTCATAGCTTCTCATTTTTCCAAAAGATTCATTTTGAAAGATGCCTCCAAATTTCTTTATCGTAAGCTTATACATTGATAAAAATGACAACATTCCATTTCTGGAATTGAATTTTTTGTTGTATACAATGTATACTTGATAACATTTTTTTTATGTTAAAAGTACCAATGCCCAAGTTCAAATGATTTGCAACAGAGAAAGCCAAGGGCAATGAAAACTCCAATCGGAGCAAGGTGAAAATTTATTTGCTACGGGGGACATAGCTTTATTTTCCATTTTAGCGGTATTTGCCATAACTAAAGATTGTTGCTGATTTTGGTGCAGAGTTAAAAAGGTTTTTCGACTATTCATATTTATACTCTATTCTTACTTTCTGCTAAACACCTTTGTATCAAAAAAGGTACTTGCCAACTTTTCACCATTATCTAAGGCTGACAAAAGATCCTTTTTGAGTTATTTTGAAGCACTCTAGAATGCAAAGTCTGTATATCTAAGTTGTTTTGATCAAATGGATCAAAATTGAATTCTGTTAAATCCTGAACGCCTAATTCATCTGCTTTTAATCTAGTAACAGTATTTTCCCTATGCTCAGAAATATGACTTGATATTTGAAAAATTATGAAGAGTGACAAAAAGTTGATTAACATAGTTGCTACTTCTAATTTGTGTACAAAGTAAGTTTTCGTTTGACAAATATACGTTGCAAGCCGGCTTTCATCCTTTAGTTCATTGTCATCTCTACCAATAAATCAGTGGGAATAGGTGAATTTGGTTTTCCAGTAATTGTTTGAGATTTTATTCGATGTATCTGCTAACAGTGTATTCAACTCAGTCCAAAACTCATGACAAAGTTTCCAACAAAATGCTTGATCAACTGATTTATCTGCAATTATATTAGTAATGCCAGATCCCTGAAATCTGTGTGATCTTGCAGCACAGTTTGAAAGGGGGTCTCAACCCTCTCCTTCTTAGAACACCCCTGCCTTTCCAGTTTAGTAACTCCTTTTTAAAATATTATCCAGGTACCCCCTTATTGATGAACCATCCACTTTTTAAGGAAAATCAAGCTCTCCCCCTTTTTTAAACGTCAATTTTCAATCGACCCAAAATTCAGGTATATTACATGAATACACACAAGAATTTGGTAATGACATTGAATTGAGCAAATAAAAATTGAAACGATTCAGAAAGATTGTGATCCCAGCATCTAAAATATGAAGGAATAAATCCATGTATGTATGTATGTAATCTTATAGACCAATTCAAAATTATTAAAATACAGAATGATTCTAATTTAAACACAGAACAATAATAAAAATCATTAACTTTAAAGTAACGTAAGTCCATTTTCAGAGTTTCCAGATCAGGATTGATTGATACGTATGTGACATATTTTGATCGTCCATTTTGAGCTTTGCTTCGAATTTTTGACTTTATATCCTCATAAAACGCCGACACGATTTCCTCTACACTATCATAACGTTCAACTAACATGTCATAATACCTCACTTCCTTCAAGTTGCATCGCCTTGCAAGTTTAATCACATATACAATGGGATTTGAATCGTCCATTTCGAGAACTTTCTTCCAGAATATCCATTGTTTTATCATTACACGCGTTCTTATAGATAATACACCAAGCTCCAAATATAAAAACTCGGTACACGTTTTCATGCCAACACCAAGGGTAGTTTTCAGCATACGCCGGTATACGATTTCTAATTTTTCAAACTTCGCATCAGCCCAGGTCTCTGAATTATACAACAACGAGGATAACAAGCAGGCATCCAGAACTATCAACTTAACATCAATTGGTGCGTAACTATTATTTCTCAGAAACGCAAAATATTTGATGACACTCGGCTGTCTGAGTTTGATGTCTGCGTTCACATCGTCAATTATCCGTACCGAATCTGTAATTGCCGAACCAAGATATACCTCGCACGTTGTTACGTTAAGATTCAATTTTTCAAAAACCATTGGTTGTGAATCTTCATCCTCATCACCATTCACACACATCATTCCACACTTAGTAATTTGTATTTTTATGTAATTTTCGTTGCAATACTGTATCAGACACTTTACTTTTTCGATTGCAAGTTTACGCGATGTCGCAAGTATGAGAGTATCATCTGCATGGATCAACAAGTGAAATATCCCAATCAATACTTCAGCGTTAAAGGAATTGTTATAAACATCAATCAGTCCCATGGTGTATGCAACATACAACAATCCAGACGGTGGCGCACCTTGTTTAACACCACATAATAGTATTAGATAGTCCGAATACTCGCTGTTGTATTCTACAACTGACTTGCTTGACACGTAAATGGCAATTAATGCAGACAACATTACCGTGCTTACGCCTAATCTGACAAGTTTTTCAAAAAGTAATTTTCTAGATACCAGGTCGAAAGCAGCTTCGAAGTCTGTAAAAACAATAATAAGCTTCGTTTTTAACCTTTTTGTTAGTATTTTCATAAATCTAATGGTCATCACATGTATGTTACATCCTTTTCCCGTCTGATAAGCCGTTTGTTGACTTGGTATCTTTAGAAAAGAATATAACCGTGAACACAATATTGTCTGATATATCTTTTCAAATGCACCCATCACGTTTATAAACCGGACAGATTTCGGTGGTAATAACCACCATTTCTTTGCCATGGCGTTAACAAAGTTCAACCATGATGATGAAGGGTAAGCTTCTGATCCCCCTTTGAATACAAGATTAAACATAATCAACAATAACTTCATGATCGTTGGCAGGATTTTCTTGACTGTGCTGGCCGAAATACCATCACTTGTTTTCGAGTTCTTCAATTTTGCAGCAGCAGTTTCGATTTCTGTTTTCGTAATATCTTTATCGAGTTCTTCATTTATTGTGTATATCGTGTGATTGAACTCCATAGAAGAAATGATTTTTTTTTAATTTTTTTATGATTTTCATCCATTTACATGACATTCCCGATAGAGGCAGTATATATTAAGCACTACTAACGGAGATGGATCAACATTTACGACACATACAACACTTAATATTTAACGGAATCCATTGCCGAAATTAACGCACCACAAGGGATCACTTGTGGCGGACATTATTTCAGTGGTTTATTTGATTAAATTACGGGGATCCGGGAGGGATCGAACTCGGGTCACTCCATTGAGAAACTTGCAACCTAACCACTGAGCAGACAAAACTTATGCAGTAGATTATATAAAAGGAAAAAGAAAAAAATACTATGCTAACTTAGATCATAACTTAGATCATAGAAGTATTACTGCCACAAGGAAATTCTTGGAAACAATGAAACCTTTTCTATCTGATAGGGATAGGAAAAGTAAGATCACTTTGATAGAAGGAGACAATATTTTAGAGGAGGACAGAGAAATTTCTAATTCATTAAAAATTTCTTTCGTAATTCAGTTAAATCACTGAATGTGAAAATACCATTAGAAATTTTGACTGAACTTGTTGGAGAGGGAAATGATGAGATTATCAGCATTATAGATAGGTACTCAATTCATCCTAGTATATTATGTATCAAAAATATATCAAAAGCTCGACATTTTCTTTTAGAGAAATAGAAAATGAGTTAAACCTTTTGAATAGCAAAAAGTCATGCAAAACTGGTGGTATACCTATTCGCTTATTAAAGAAGTACCGTTCCAACCCATTGAAAAGTCTTATAAATGATTGTTTTCAAAATTCGTTTTTTTGATCAAGATCTTAAATATGCTGATTAGGCCAGTAGATATTGCACCACACCTGGACAACCGAAATAACAGATAGGTTTTTGGATAGAATCCATCAGATAGGTCTCCCGAACACCCAAAAAAATTTCCCACTTTTCCCGCCGTTGGAAAGTGCCTAATTAGCGCTAATTAGCCGTAATTAATGCTTTACAAGTCTATTCATCATAACTCCCGAACTACTGGTGTCGTAACAAGTTGTATGACCCCTCAAAATATATGGATAGTCTTTTTTGAAAGCTAAGCGCAAAAATTAAAGGGAATGTCTAATTAGGCCTAATTAGTGTTAATCAGCCCCAATTAGAGCTTTTTAAGGGTATAGTTGTATGGCCACTCAAAATATATGGGCAGTTATTTAATCATCAGTCCTAATTGGCGCTTCTCAAGTCTGTTATACGGCTAAAATTATAAGAAAAACCTACCTTGTTTCAACATTCACATAGCTAAATCAAATTATCTTCATCAAATACAAAGTTCATTTTCTTAGAAATTATTCACGTGAGATTAAAGCTCGTTGCAGTCATACTGAATATGAAAGAAGTGATTTCTTCATGTCAGTTAAAGTCCCTTGGGCAAAATGCTGTCAAGAACTTCAGTAAAACGGAAGTTAGTTGCTGAAGTATTGAAGATGGCATTGGATACGTCAAAATGAGCAGATTTTTTATACTTCTGGCTCTAACTTCCGAACTTTTAGAAACATTTGTCTTTTTAAATCAAAACCTAAATCCTTCTTTCTTCGATCAGAATTGTGACTTTCAGATATCAATCGGAACTTAAATGGTTTTTATCACAGTTTTTTCCTGATTGAAGAATATGACACTTTTCGCACTATATTCTGAAATGTTGGAAACTTATGTCCCACATTTTGACTATTTGAACACGGGTATTGTTCTTTGAACATAGAGATTTTTTGTATAAATCGAATCATTTCGATATTCAAATCAGTTGAGTTAAGTTAAGTTAAGAAGTCAGTCGAGTATCGATGAACGACTGAAACGATACGATCTGTACTCGGTGGTTATTATAATTGTATATATTAGTACAAGTAAAATGGGTATTAATTGTTAATTTATTTATTAATCTTGACACTTTTTCTGCTAGACGGTTGGTTATTATACTCGCTGGTATAAGTTCAATAAATTAAATTAGTACTACGTCATATTATCTGGCGTCCTCTTCCTGTTAGATCCTGATATCAAAACCTGCTGAATGATACCAGTTGGTTAATCCATTCAGTTTTTGTAAGTTCTTGTTAGATCCTGATATCAAAACTTGCTACATGATACCAGTTGGTTAATCAATTCAGTTCTTGTTAGTTCCTGTTAGATCCTGATATCAACACCTGCTGAATTATACCAGTTGGTTATTCCATTCAGTTCTTGTTAGTTCCTGTTAGATCCTGATATCAAAACTTGCTACATGATACCAGTTGGTTAATCCATTCAGTTCTTGTTAGTTCTTCTTAGATCTTTATATCAAAACCTGCTGAGTGATACCAGTTGGTTAATCCATTCAGTTCCCGACAGCCTACTAAATCCTGTATCCCTGTTATTCAGTTCCTACTAAATCCAACCGTCTATTATTGAACTCTCGATTATTCTAGAGGTATTTTTGTCTATTTGTATATTTTAATCGTAGTAGAAATAAAGTGATTAGTTCGTTAGTTTCAATATTTTAAGTCTGATGTTCTACCCACTGAAAATAGCTAACAATAAGGTTGTGAAACACTATTTCGATCAGCACGATCTATGACGTCAACCTTTTCCACCATAATCAACTTTTCGATAATGAAAGGAATTCTCGAATGGATACATAAAGTGAAATTTCTGTTCACTATGGAATGTTCGGACGAATTTGTGTCAAGAAACGGTTATTTCAGAGCAAGCAAGAATGTGTTGACACCTTTTTACTTTTTCCTCATCATGAAATAGATACAATTGTCATGCGAGCTCCAAGATATCGATTACTTCGTGTCCGCTAAACACAACTATCACACATTCGCAATTCAAGAAATTATGCTGTTCACGCTGAAAACCACCTGAAGACTTATGACCTTTCCTTGTTTCAAAGAATTTACGATTCGTCAAAATTCACGATTGATTGGAAGAGTGGTGAAATTCTCTTACATGTATGGCAGCAAAAAATGTCGTGAATTCTCATGTGATTAAATTGACTTTTATGGTAACAAAACTGAACCTTGTGAAATGGATGCTTTCTATAATTGGTATGTGGTGAAGAAGTACTAGACGACTCGATCGTGTTCAATTTGACATACGACTACACCCAAGGCTCATTACCGCTGGACAACTACTACATAAAAATTACTAAGACATAGTCTTCAAAAATCGACCGCTTCGGATCCACCATTACTATGGAATACTTTCTCCGTTTTATTGGAAATATTAGCTAGATCATACAGTATATGGCCCCTAAAATTTTGGATCTCAACCATAGGTCATAGAATGAATCTCGAGAAGTTGCAAAGGGAATGTATATTCCTGAAAAGAAACATTTTGAAGGTAACACTATCATTATCATTTTTTTTTTCAAGTCTTTGATTTAATCAAGGTTTCAAAACAATTATTTCCATAAAATGCAAGATTAAGACCCTTAATATGAGAAATAACTCAACAGAACTGGGTATTTTTAGAAAGACTCAACTTACACCTTTAAATAAAGCATATTTCTTAATTTTCAATTAGATCCGGAGATATTCTATTACGCAGTTTACCAGCATTTTAGGGGCCAAAAGACCTACATTTCCTGTCACTCAGAGATTGAAAAGGTACATATGAAATAAAAATGAAACGTTTGCTTGACCGCAACTGTTATCAATTTTTTCAAAACTAACACAAAATTACAAAAAAGTATATAGATCCCTCGTGTTCTCGGAAATATTTTCTCGTTGACACTCGAAAATTATTTCCTCGCTCACTCCGGGATCTAACCTATACATAGTCTCTACGTGGAACTCAGAACTAAGAATGATAAATTTCTAATTCCTTACTTTGAGTGCAGTTCTTCAGATTACTATGAAGAAGGTACCCCTCACGACACGCACATTCAAACTCCTTTTCCTTCTTGTTGCATTCGTGTTCACATCCAGCATTGTCCTTGTTGTCACATGGGTGAGCTAAAAAGATGAAATAAAAATGCGGATATTTGTTATAGATTTGTCTTGTATCTAAGCGACAGTGGCATAATGGTAGAGTGGTCATCTTATGCTTGAATTCCGACCAAGTCGTCGGGTAGCAATAATTGAAAAGGAAGCCTTCGGGTCGCCCTCGAAAACGTCGGTTTGATGACAAAAAGGAAATAGGTCTGTTAACAGCTTACTGTCGTTGAAACGGGGGAGAACTCATATAATCTCATAACTCCGACAGACTGCAGGCCAGTCAGTGTAGCACGATCGAGTCGATCGCGATCACGCAACAATCGCGCAAAAATCTTCAGCGCGATCGTGAAACCGATCACGCAAGGAACAGAATTTTAAATTTTGTATCGCATAAAAAGTGACATCTTTTGCTTTAAATGAGAAGATATTACAATGTTAATTTAAATTGTACTAAATCTTTTTTGTTTTTTACATAGAATAATGATTGGTTGTGTCAATCGGATAACAACTGGTTTGGAAATAAATTAGCCGACTCAAACTTGATCTTGCAAGCCCTGTTCGCAATCGTGCAACCGATCACGCACACATTTTTTACTGATAGGTCTGTGATTGGTTGGTTGAATATTACAGCATGCGCGTTGGTTCACTCAAAGATGTCACAATTTTTATCTGTTTGAAAACTGAATAATAAGGCGAAATCTTTTAGTGAATGCACACGATGTAATATTCAACCAATCAATAATCTAGTAAACGTTATCTTCTTTATTTTCACTTTTTTTTTTCTTAGTTAGGAAAGTTGAAGAACGTCAAGCCTTCATATTTAGCCCATCGAACGGCGAATTTCGCCTGACCTTTGAATTACCATCAAGATAATTCGCCGGGTACTAGTTTTATTCGCCGGAAGCAATATGCTAAAACGCCTCGATTCGCTCGTAACAAAACGAGAATTGTTCGGTGCTACTTGCCTACCATTATGAAACGTACCCATGCAACGTACCTTCAATACAGGAGCTGAAGTCAGCTCTGTCCAGCACATGTCCTTCGTCGCAACTACATTCAAAAGTGAGACCAACTTTATTGCAAATATGTGAACAAACGGTTATGTCTTTTCTATCACATGGATGCTCTAAAATATGAAAAGAATAAAACAGAAACTCATTTATATAAGTTTTATTGGGAAAATAATTGAAACTGATTTATCAGGAAATGAAGATAAGCTACTAATATTGCAGACTCATATCTAAAAATTGCAAAGATTTGGCCTAATAATCCTTGCAAAAGTATTGATGTGTATGTGTATGAAAAGTAGAATTTGTAAGGGCTTACTTGGATTGCAAGTCTTGTTGTTCTGACTCAAGATGTAGGCGTCTGAGCATGCGCACAAAGCATCGTCTCCTTTTTTATCACACAGCTGATCGCAATCTCCGTTAGTCTTCAAGTCACATGGATGGACTAAAAAAGTAATTAGGATTATAAGTTGCATGCAAAATTCTTTTGTTTTTAAAAGTTTTGATTCATGAGATTGATTAACAGCGTTAAAGATGGTATCTTCCTATCACATGCTATTTAGATAAGGTAAGGTAAGGTAAGGTAAGGTATGCAATTATGATGGAACAGTCATGCATAGCCGTAGGCTAATCCGCGGACTATAGCTCCATCTAGTGTTTCGTCAGGACCAACTGACTACCCAATTTCCCTCACAAGGCATGGGTTGACCCGACGGACTTACAGCCTAACGATTTTAGTATCACACTTCAATTGATATAAACTAGAGAGAAGAATTGATTTAATTTTTGGCGCGATTGGGTATTGAACTCAGATCGCACGGTATCTAGTAATGATAGGTGTGACACCTAACCGCTCGGCCATTCATCAGCAAAAGCGAAGGGCTGAAGTGGGATTCACGAACCAAATTTTCAGCGTTTCTTTCCATTAAGCAGAAAGTTTGCATAAGAAAAAATTGTCAATCAAGACGTATGATCAAAAGATAGCTTCGAAAAAAAATCAAAGAAAATGCTTTCGAAGAAATACAGCTTTTTTATCTTGGATCTTTTCACACTAGATAAGCTAGAAACACTAGACATGATTTTGAAGTATGGAAATAAGTGAGAGTGTTAACCAAAGAAAAAAAA
>JAUKPT010001235.1:0-15932 GCA_032273505.1 Nanomia bijuga
CCAGATGAATCCTACCCATTTTTTCAGAAAATATGGAGGGGGCCATAATACCCCCCCCCCCCCCCACGTTAAAGATTCCAAAAAAAGCCCACGTGTAATAGGGTTAAGAAAAATTTCACGGTGCCCAAACAAAAATTTCCTACTGTATTTGTTCTTATGTGAAGCGGTCAGATTGCCAAAAAAAGGACTGTGTAAAAACATATGGTATAAAGCCTGAAATGATTCATGTTAATCATCATGGTCTTTATAAATGTGGCAAACGTAAGTTTAAAGCGAGATTATTGCGTAGTAGTGACGGTTATGATTCTGAAAAAAATAGTGAAGTGGTCTGACGATGAGTTGGATGATGAAATGGAATTCCATGCAGATAATGATGAAAATGTGATAGTTCATTCAGAAGACAACGGCAAGGAGGAAGTTGTGTTTGATAAAGAAGAACAACTAGACGAGTTTTTTTGGTATGTTTGTTATTGTGGAGTACCTTTACCTGGAAGAATACAGGAATTTGTAAGAAATCGGGTTACTGTGTCATGCATGAAGAAATATTTATCGCTAGGATCCACATGCATGTAGCCGAGTAAAGTTGATTTACATGACTATCTACAACGATGTAAGGTTTAAAGACGTCACATTAAACGAACTACCCGGAACCTTGCGTCAAAAGGGTTACCGCATAGCTAAACTTGATCACATATGGGGAGGTAAGGAAAATGTTCAGTCCAGATAGAGACATTTCTTTTACTTTCTCAAATTTATATATATATTTATAATTGTATCTTAATATCTAACGATTAAGTAATGCATCCCCACGTTTTTTTTTAGTCATTATTTTCTTCTTTCCTCTGTTATTACGTTCAAAATATCAATTATAGGTTGTCTTCGAAAATATGTATCGAATAGGAATTAAGTGTACTCCTGATAATATATCATTAGAATTTGACGCTTGCGCCAACCACGCTTTGATATGAGACCAATGGAATATCTTTAAAACTCGCTAACACCATAGGGTATCAGGGTATAAGATTATAACTTCATTTTTGACTTTTATTGAATATTTTTAAAACAGTGTAGAAATGATGCCCTCCGTGCAATATCACTAAAACCATAGATTTTACACAAATTTTAACAGATCAAATCCCATATTTTCAACAAGTGCCAATGCCAAGTAATAGATTGGTTGCATTAAACCGTTGGATACATTTATTATGTTATCAAACTGGCCGATTTTGTTCGAATATACTATCAGGGGTACATAGGGCTTCCTATCATTAGTAATGTCTACATCACTTTTGGAGCAGCCCTCTCACAAATTAATCATGCCGACTAGATCTCTAGACAGATTATATTTATGATTTTTCGCATGTGTAAATTATATTTTATAGACCATTAGGGATACGAACACCTGGATGTACATTTTTTCAGTATGCCTTTTCTTACAAAAGACAGTAACTTCAGTTTTTCAACTGGAAATCCCCATATGTTTTGATGACAAAAGTTGCTGCCTTTTGAGAGCTTTTACATTTTTACAATTATCTTAAAACGATGATTTTTCAGTTACTGCTTTTTGTCAGATAACGTCAGCAAAGTTGACCCTTGTTTGATAAGTCGCCTTGTTTTCCATTATGGTTAAAAAAATTTTGCCAAATTATGACGTCAGGGATAATTATGACTAATTTAATCCAATATACTAATCGGTTCATGTAGAAGCGTTTTTACCATTTTTTTATTTTAAAAAAACATTTTAAATAAAGCCAATCAGCTTCCTGATGCTGTAATATCTAACCAATCAAACGGCTAATTCAAACCCTCGGGGAGTGCAGACAGGGTGTGCAGAGGAAAAGCGTTTTTGATTCTCGAGGGTCCAAAAATGGACCCGTTTCTTTGGAAAAAGTTTGAGTTTGTAAATTTATCCGTAGATAAGGGTCTCATTTAGAGAAGCTCCGCAGTACACTATTGTCAGCCTATCGACCCAGTTACCGCCCCTAGGCTGAACCCCCTGAAAAAAGTTTTCATAATGTAATTCAAGAGAAAGAAATTAACCGCAATTCGAAGAAGATAAGTACCACCATGTGTGGACATCAAAATTATGTATACCAAGAAAAATGGAACATCGAATTTGCCTTCTATTCAAAACCCCGCAATAGAAACTAATTCATCTCTCATTAAGAAATTTCTTCAGTGATTTCTTTTTTCATTACTATGGCGGAAAGGAAGATGTCATATAGACTTTTCCTTTTTTTCCTCCCACAAGACCATCAGATTCTTCAAATTTCCAATAGATCAAAGGTTATTTTCTTTTTAGTATATTTTTGTAGGTGTTTTTCTTTTAGAGTCTTTCTTTTTCTTTAAGTGTTTTCATTTTTTCTTAATAAAATCGAAATTTACCGATCCTAACAAAAAACGTCAAAGATAGCCAAGAATGGTTTTTGAGAAGCTGATCTTACCATAAAAGGCCATCAGAATATCAACCCTGTGGATTTTATGAATTCTTTTTTTCTCTTTTTGTAGGGTGTTCAGGTCATTTTTTCGAAACAAAAAATTATATATACCATGGAAATATCCTCTTTTCGGTTAACTATTTCATGAGATATTGGCAAAAAGGTGCAAAATAAAACAGTATTTTTGTAGTGCAACTTTTTGCTTAATCAGCAAATAATATCACTTATTACTTCAAAAATTTGAAGGATAATCGATAATCGGATTGTATTGTACAACTCTAATCGCTTATTGTAATAACAAAACGTATGCATAATTATGACATCATAATTACGTCAAAATATCAGTTTTTGGCCTATTCCTGTTGGAGAAACATTTTATTTTGCAAATCTCTTTTCACAGATATTAGTTTTAAACGCGTGTCCACACTAAGCCGAGTAAAGATAATCTGAAAGCGAAGTGAAATTCTTTAACATGTGATTTTTACTTGGAAAAGTTGAATTATATAGAAAAATACCTGGATACAGAACCCTCTTTAAGTGAACAAATTTTGTTTATCTCTTTTGCAAATCTTTCAAAAAACCGCATGCAGAATAAGCTTTTCAATTCAGGGAGTCCTAATTTAAAGAATGACCATTTTTATCAGGTTATAAAAAATTGGATCTCAAAATGTTCTCGATATTTTGAACTTTTCGCAAATCGCGCGATTAAACTCCCTACTTTTTGTTTTTGTTATGTGAAAAGATCGGTTGAAATGAAAAAGATTTGCTCTAATAAACTAAATCGCTAAAATGTTTTGCTGATTTATCCGATTGATTGGTTAAAGATAACATCATCAAGATTATAATTGGTTTCCTCAAAAATGTATTTTTAGTTTTATAAAACGTACAAGTTGTGACATATTTTATAAAGTTAATCAGCTTCTTCCAGCCAATCAGACGTTTAAAATAGCCGAAATTTGGCGGCAATTTCTAATAAATATGTAATTAATTGCCAATTAATGATCGATCGTGAACTTCCAAGTGAAACCTCATTTTAAGGGTCAAAATGCAATCTTAATCAAATTGGTCAATTAAATAGAATGAAAAAGAACTGATTTTCCGATGAATTATGAAATCGAAAGTTTAACCTGGTAATTATTTCTAGATCGACCCCGATTTTTGATAAAAGTTCAATTAGTTTGTGCCATGGGTTTTAATTGTTGGTTTGGCGACGCATGGTAAAAATATTTACGATATAATCAATACATACGACGGACAAGATGTCGATGTAAATCTTTCTTATTAGTCAGACAAAATTCGCCGTTCGCCGGGCCAAAATTGATCTCTTGTTTGCGCCCTAGTTAATCTTATATTCTTATATATGCTTTATAAATATTATGAAAATACCAATGAGCATTTGGCTTGGCCGATATCAGAATTCACCTTTCCGAGTTACGTCACTAATGTTTGGCACCACCAAAATGGTAGCTGTGGTACCTATGATAGATTAAGTATCAATGGACAATTAATAACCCCCTGGAGAGCGCATAATCACGAGAATGGTATTTATTTTACAAAAGATTTTGCACGTATATCATCTTTTAAAAAGCATCATCTTCGTGAGAGACTTAGGTAGAGGTGAGTGTCATGGTAAATGATGCAATAAAATGCAGTCAACTCAAGCTCTTAGCGAGGGCACGCACAATAACTATCGTTCGGTTATGTCGACGGGTCGAGCGTCCTTGCCTCAATAAACACGCAAAGAGATTGTGCAAGCCATAAACCATAAACCAAAATACTTTAACGGAGGAAATATGGGAATGGCCTTACTTCGATTAATGATGTATTCATATTTGCTGATTCCTTATCAGAAACTATTTAAAGATATACACTTGTACTGCAAAACCAGATTGTTCTTGAAAGGTATTATAATAAGAACAAAATTTGTCAGTGGTTTAGCGGGCGGTCACATAAGGTTTGAACAAATAACCCTCTATGGCCATCCATCTTTGTCGCTATTAGATGTCTTCTCCTAGTAACCATCAAGTTTATAAAAGATTCTCAAAGATTCCTTTCTTTAATTATTATATTTATCTTATAATTTTTCTATTTTCACTTTTACTTTAATTATCATTTTTATCTTATCTTTTTATTTTTTTCATTCCTCCTTACTCATAGTTATTTTATGTTTCCCCGCTGATTATGACTTAGTATAGTGTCATCTAAGTGAGTTATGTCTTTTAATTAAATTATCAATTTTTTTAACTAAGTCTAAATATATGTCTTTCCTTTTTTTATTTAAAAAAGTAATGGTTGAAAACCTGAGTGTTTAAAGAAAGCATATGAGATCCGCTTCCACATAGACCTACACTAAATAGTGACCAGAAATATTCCCGGGGGATATAACTTAGTATAGTGTCATCTAAGAGAGTTATGTCTTGTAATTAAATTATCAAATTTTGACCAGGAATATAATGCCCGAGGATCATTTTTTAAAAAGTTTGTCTAATTTAGACTATTAATTGGTTGGAAATTCTGTCATCAAGAATCTGATTGGTTCATTTCAAAATGTCACAATTTGAATTTTATTTGATACTAAACATTCTGGTGAATTTATTTTGTGAACCATTTAAAATTATCCATTACTTAGTCAAACCATCGAAATGATCCCTAGCATATCTGAACAATAAATAAACACGCTTTGCATGTACGGCTATGTGGAAATGAACCGAAACGCAAAAATAAAATTAGATATAAAGAAATGATAAGCGATACCAAGTTGATGAGAAATTGTTGAGTTGATACCAGGTTTCTTACAAATGAACCATCTTTGGCATCAGAGAAATAAGTTATGCCCAGAGAAAATTGCAGCTGTATTTTAAAATCAAAAAAATACATAAATTACCCCCACAACAAGTACGAAATTGATAATGATTCGTTATTGATATTTTTTTGGGATTTCATAAAACCAATTTAAGCAATATTATATATGATATTCTTTGACGATTTTCCCACTGGGACAGCGAACAAAAATTTGCCACAGTTTTTGTGCGACAGGGTGTAAAAATCGTTCATCAATCAATTTTTTTACTTAATAAGGGTCAAAAAGGATCATTTTTAAATAATTTTCCGGAAGATCTTGACTTGAGAATTAAAACATTTTTGCACTAGGGCCGATCATAAAAATATTTGTCTGCCGATAGAAGATTTTATTTTAGTAAAGAAATGTATCAAAATAATAATCATCTTGCTATCGCTCGACTTCAACTTCCGATAACTCGAACCGTCGAGTAGTTTGGTGGACAAAGTTCGAGTTAACGAAAGTTTGAGAAATGATTTTGAGTCAGTTTCAATTTGACGTAGTAACTTGACGAAGAAAAATACATTTTGATTCTTTTTAGAAAAGGCTAGTAACATGTGCGACCATTTATTGATGATTGTTATAAGTTGTTTCTCGAAGTCTTTGCAAAAAATAAAATTTCTTTTTAGATTTTTTTCAAATTTTTCATCATATTTATCAGAGAAGTTGGTAAAAATTGACACAATAAATTTTATACATAACTATCAAGTTACTACATTAAATCAATTGACAAATCGTCTTTATATGTTTCCTCGCTTGTACACGCCATTTTGCTTTAAATCGAAGGTTCGAGTTGTCAGGAGATGATGTCTCAGTATGAGAAATGCATACCTGTCTTAAAGATCTCTCCTTTTTGCGCGCGCAAAACAGCATGAAATGTCTCTTTCTGCGCGCCCATAGCTTGCATCAAAAGAGCACAGAAAAATCTACACTCGTTTGTGGATATCTTTGAATACTTTGCGTCGAGTTTTAAATCATCAATGATGACATCTGCAAGCAAAACTGTGCGGTCAAATGTCCCATCAAGTTTGAATTGAATATATATCAAATATATCAAATATACCAAATATATATATTGAATTGAATATACATCAAAACGATTTTAAAATAAATAAATAATAAAAATACATATACTATTTTGAATTTTTCTCCGCCGACATAACTAAAAGTTTGAAAAAAACTCTTGTAGTAGCAAGTTATGCCGCGATTTATGTTAACATGGTGTTCACATTTAAATGTAATAACCCTTATATGTGCATATATGAGTATTTTACGGCTAGTGGATATCTCAAAGAACGAAATTGAAAATTCCATCCCAGCTGGGATTTGAACCCAGGACCCCAGATGTCTAGTCTGAGGCTCTTACCATCTGAGCTACCAGGACCATGTCTGCTACAATTATCTGAGATGGTTTCTTCCACTGCGTCAGGGGGTTGACATGTAACACTCACAACCACATTGTGTTCACATCGTGTTAACATTGTGTCACGCTTCTAGTTTTTGTCGCATAGCGTCCAAGAGCCCTGAATTTTTGCAGTAAAAAACGACTAACGAGCATTTCTAACTAATAAAAGACGAATAAAAAACTTCCTCGTCCCCAGTGCTTTTATCTCATATGATAAGGCGTCGACGATACGACGGCACTGGGTACGAATTTGATAAAAAAAAACTCGTTGATAGTTACATGTTCATGTACTAAGTATATATTCAAAATAATCTGTTGGTTTTAATTGTTGAGTTTTAGTCCACTGATGAGGGAGTCTTCTTTTGATAGATATTTATTTTTGAACAATTATAACCTTTTATCTGTATCTTTTTACCTTCGTTCAGCTTTTGGATAAAAAACATTTTTCTTAGCAATGTTTTGCATCAAATTTAACTTATGAAAAGATGATTTCTTTGCTACAGAAATTGTTAAAACTTCGTATATCAGACATTTTTTATCAAAGACTATACCCAATATATTGTTTTCGGTATCATTAGAAGTTAAAAAGAAGCTTAATATCTTACTCGGAAATTTAGTCACGGAAAAATGTATCAGTTTGATACGAGACAAAAATCTTCCTCTTTCTAGCGGGTTCTAACTTGCTTAGGATATGTAGACACAGATTTTAGCCTTAATTCAAGGCTCAAATAACAGTCGGGTATCGGATATTGTGTATTCGTCACATTTGAACAACTATCTCATCCAATACGATTCCTATCGGATATTTCAACCGAGTCAGATTCCTTATAAAAAGTTATATTTTCTTTCCACATATTTCCACACGTTTTACAAACAGATGCAGTGGATTTTTAACTCATTTTTGAGTTATCCTTGGAGACATTTTAATAGAAATCCATTACTCCTTCACTATTTTCCAAATTTTGTCTATTTCTTCTCCCAGCCCGGGGGTTGGCGCTGTTGGCCAAAATATTTACCGTTGTAGTTTGCTTTGGCAGAAAACCAAAAAAGTTTCAAAAAAGTTTCAAAAAAGTTTCAAAAAAGTTTCAAGTATCCGAATATGTGAGCACTCAGCCATTCATAAGGTGAGGTGGAGGCTCTTTTTTACCAAAAGGTTATTGGTAGCTCTATTTGATCAAGAAAAAATGTATCAGTTTGGTACGAGACAGATATTTTTGGCCAAAATATTTACAGTTGTAGTTTGCTTTGGCAGAAGCCAGATAGAATATATGTTTCGAATGTTTTGAAGTGTTCGAATATGTGTGCACTCAGCCATTCATAAGGTGAGGTGGGGAGAGGGCAATCTTATACTCAACTTATCTACTACAGGTCAAACCATAATAAACAGAAGGCATGAAAACACGAAAACACAGGGAATTTGTTTGTGTTTGTTATCGCAAAAAGTAATGATCCTATAACAGTGTCCCTATTATTATAGTTTTTTTTAACTAAACATGGAATACCTAAATCATTCTTGTTAAAATACGAAGTTCAATAAAGATCAATTATTCAATTTCTTTTTTCTGACGATATTTCAGACTTTCGATACAACCAAATAACACTAGCACTCAACCCAAACTATGCATTATTGCTTAATCGTTTGTGCATTGAGTTAGTTCTGTATGGATGGGGCCAAATTCTGACTTTTCAAGTTGATTAAGGTATTTTTTAACTATTTGGAAATTGTAGGGAGGATCTACTTGCCTACTCCAGTTGTATCGGATAAGAACCATCTATTTAGCTTCGCAGTATTGAATACATATAAGGTGTTGTCTACAGATTATCGGTAGAATTGACCTGATTGGTCCACTTATAATCATTTTCATAATTATGAGTTAAGACAAAAGTACAAATTGTGACATTTCTTAAATAACCAACCAGATTTTTAATGACGTAATTTCCAACCAATCAAACGGTAAATTATACCGATAATTTGCAGACAAACCCTTTGATGGGATTTTGATGGTATCAATGAGTCGATGAGGTTCAATACAAAAAAAATCATTTGTTCAGTATGATCAAAATATAACCATGTTCTCAAAATTGTTACTCATACTTTGTAGAACTAGCTCATAAATGTTAGAAGTATTACCTATATCATATCGTCGACTTGTAAATTAATTCCCTCAATCTTTTTGAAAACTAGGCCCGGGAAGTAATTTTTTGTAAAAGTTTTTTGACCTTGCACCTGTACTTGAGCTATACCAGGCAACCAGTGGTTGATTTTAGGCGTCTCAAGCAAAAACACATCTCGAATTACAGGAAGGCGGACTAGAATAGATATGAAAATGGTCAGCTGCACGGTATTTGAGATTTCTGGTGCTTTTGGCAATCCATTGTTTGTCATACCAACGCGTAGTAACTAAATTATAAGCGTCATCTTCGTGAGATATTTACTGGATGGGGGACGCGAATGTTATTACAATAGATGCAATAAAATGCACTGGCAATGCCAACGGGTCGACCCATTCCATGTAAGGGAAACTGGGTAGTCAGTTTTGTTAGGTGACGAAACACAAGGTGGGACTTAGGCCTCGATAATCACGTAAAGAGCTTTTCCGTGGCTGTTCCATCGTAAGTGCAATCCATTAACGATTAACTATTCATTGGGGCGTCATTCTGCATTCAACAAGTCCCAGTCTGATAGATGTGTAAATAGCAAAGTAACAAACTATTAGATTAAATCAGACGAATTATCAATTAATGCTCATTAGATGAATTATAAATTAATTTAATGAACTAAACTTTTTCAAATCGTATTTTTTAACTAGCCTTAACTTCTGCCTTATGTTTTTCATTTCTTAGTGACAACAATATTTAGCTTATAAAATAACGCCAAATTTCGGCCATTTTAAATGTTTGATTGATTAGAAATTAAATCATCGGGAATCTGATTGGTTCAATTTAAAATGTCACAATTTGATTTTTTTTTAAATCAAAAATTAAAAAAACGCTTCTACATGAACCAATCAGTATCCAACCAATTGAAAGATTGAATAAGCCATTATTTGGCGACGACCCCTTAATCAAAATTAAATGTTTTCTGTCGACACACTATTTCTTACTCCGAAAACAAGCGAAAAAAACTTTATTTTTCCCTGAACGTTTTCGATATTTTCATCATCATCAGAGGGAATACATTTATTATTGTTTCTCTACTTTTCTTATAAACAGTGACTAAAAAAACAAAAATCGAGCATGGGGTTGGGAAAACATACCTACCCACCTCCTCCCCTCCCGCCCTGCTCTTCATAATATATACACATGCTTGTGGTCTTAAAACAAAAAACTATCAAAAGTTATTGCCTTCGAATATCCGGAAAATTGTCATCAAAAAAATCCTCGAAAATAAAGTACGTTTAGATGGTTAAGACATTTTGAAAAAACATCCTTGAATAAAAGATCACTTACTCATTCTAGACATTTTTGCATATCTAAGCAGGATCACAAAATGAACTCCCCCCCCCCCACCACACACACTCACACACCCATGGTTTTATCAATCTTGATAAAGACTAATTCTTGATAAAGACTAATTCTTGATAAAGACTAATTCTTGATAAAGAAATTCTTGATAGAGACTAATTTTCGAGTTCACTGAATGTGGATTTGGAAATCCCGCGCCTCATTTAGCTCATTCAGTATTTTCTATCTGTTTAGACTTTTTTTGAGAGAAATACTTTTTTGAAAGCATGTCATAAGATTTTAGATTATACTACTGTCTAGTCTACTAGATATATTTTTGGCCTCACCAGACAGACTGACTTCTCTTATATCATGTCCTCTTAAGATTTCTCCCTTTCCCATCCTGTCCCCGCTGAGTAAAAAAACCTTCTATCGGGTCTGTTTGGTGGGCCAATATATGTACCAGAGGAGGTCCAGTGGCGGATCTGTCGCTTTTCCTATGTATCTTCAAAAACGATTTCAGTCACGGCTGGTCTTGCAGAAGGTGGACCCCAAATGGTTGAAGCATTCTTAACGCTCAGAAACTCATATTTTGTGACCCATTTATCTTCTTATACTCAAAAAAGAAAATATTAGCTCTAAAATGAGACTAAATATATTCAAGATCCACGACTGACGAAGGAGGTCGAATGAATTAGATAGAAGAAGGTACCGACCCAATTAATAAAGTTAACTTGCCACTGTCTTAGAAATAGAAATAGAAATCGCTTATTCTGCCCTTCCACCCTCGTGACTTAGATCTCATTATTGTCGGATACGCCAGGGACAGGCCGGTCAGTAATAAATGAGTGTGTGTTCGGTTACACGATCGCGCACAGGACTTGCGCGATCGAGTTTGTGTCGGCCAATTTCTTTTCAAACAAGTTTTTATCCGATCGGCTCAACTAATCCATATTCTATGAAAAGTAAAAAAGTTTAGGACCATTAACATTAATAATATCTATTATCTTCCTTTTTTAAGCAAAATATGTCACTTTTTACGCGATCCAAATTATTTGCCTTGCGTCATCAGTTTGACGATTGCGCAGAAGAAATTTTGCGCGATCGTTGCGCGATCGCGATCGACTGCGTTACACTGACAGGCCTTCAGGGAGACCAACAGTGGTCAAAATAAGTGCTGATTAAATCATCGATGTAAATGACATTTTGCAAATCAAGACTTTTGAACTCAGGGTTTTGCGAGGTTTTGGTTATTTATTTCTAGTATGGGGCTATTTTTGATGCATCTGAGTAATAAATATAGTGCTTGTAAGTAATGCTTATACGACGTAATTATACGAATTCTTTGCATAACCTGTCGGTTTTTCTAACTAAACTTTGCCGATTTCTCATCGGTCTTTTTCATAACCTCGCATGTTTTCACCGATAACCGTTCGTTATTCTGAACACTGCACCAATAAGGAAGAAATCTAAATGAAATAGGCAGAATGAAAAAATAAAACGATTGAATTAACAAAAGCGCAAAAAGCGATCACTTACCACTGTCTTACTGTAGATAGATGTCATTTTCGATTGCAAATTTGCCACTTCTTTGTTATCGGCCGAATTGGAGCTTGATGCGGTCCTTTTAATCAAATTCAATTGTCGCATCATCGATTTGGGGATATCCCCGTCGAGGTCTTTTAGTAACTCTTTTGCCTTCTTGCGATTCTCGATGGCGAATTTCGAAGTAATGGCGCTCCATTTAATGGTTTCAGCCTTGCTCTCGTTCGTCATGTCGATTTCGTATTTCCATGACGCGAGGGTGTCGTTGCGCTGTAGCTCGTCACCTTCTTTATTATACTCTTTTAAAAAGGCCTTTATGAGTTTAACATCCGACTGACTTGTTGCCGGAATAACAATTACAATAGTAAGCGCAGCCAGTATTCCATATAAAAGTCCCAATCTAGCCATTATTGTTGTTGTGTTTTACTAAAATATTACACTAATCCAATTCTTCTATTTTAATTTTTACACTTATTATTTTTTCTTAGATATTATATTTTAACGAAAAATTCATTTTTCTCTAAAACTCAAACCTATTTTCTTAAGACCAAATCGAGTTACATTTTTCATTTTTTAATTTTCTTACAAACTTTTCTTTTTCAGTTTTTCGCTTTACAATTCTGCTAGGAACAATTTTGTGACGTCACCAAAATATTCATCTAACGAGCAGTGGTGTCCTTTTAGTTTATGCCATGCCCAAGTTATCATGGTTCGGTAAGTTTCAAAGAGTGTTTCGATACACAGTGTGGTGTTCGGTTGTTCTGTAATTTATTCTTTTGATCGCGTGTGTTTAAATATGTTTTCTAATTTTGGCAATTCAGTTTAAAAGCCGCACTATCAGTCTATGAAAACCGAGTATGTAGTCGGACCATGACCATCTCAAGATAAGGCTTAATATGTTGCTGCCAGATTTCGAGAACATAGAATCTACTAAAGATATATCCTTAAGATTTGGCATAGTTCTTCATACATACGGTTTGAAAATTGGAGGAAAATGACACATTTTACATTTCACATTCCAAAGAGTGTTTTTTTTTATGTTTCGGTACACAGTGTGGTGTTCGGTTGTTCTGTAATTTATACTTTTGATCACATGTGTTTAAATATGTTTTCTAATTTTGAAAATTCAGTTTAAGCCACACTATCAGCCTACAGGTATGTATACCCCTGGTGGTAACGTAAAACTTCCAAATAAGTTCGTTTTGTGTAGCGTTCGGTTGTTCTGTAATTTATATTTTTGATCGCGTGTGCTTAAATATATTTTTAATTTTTGCAATTCAGTTTAAGCCGCACTATCAGTCTAAGAAATCTGAGTACACGCTTTTTTTATAAGAATAATGTTTTTTGGTCTCAAGATGATTCTTGACTTTTTGACCAAAGTCATCTTGGTATATTCGTAGCATATTCTTAGTATACACATCATGTGAAAGAGAAAGGTCATTAAAAATTATGCCCTAAATATTTGTTAATTCAATTTTTAGCCATCTACAAAGTATTATGTCTGCTCTGCTTTTAGTCTAGGTAAATGGTGCAACAATCTTGCAAATTCTGCTAAAAGCATGAAATTTGGCACAAACATTCTTTAGAGCCTAACAATCATTTTTGCTCGAGGGGCACGTTGAGAGCACAACTAATTAGGCAATTATTACGTAATTAGCCTCATTATTTATTCATGACCTCAAAAAATATTTCAAAATGCTATTAGCTACCTCTAATTAATTTTGGGCAGTTGTAAATAGGTTCGATATGTAAATCTAAACCTAGAATAAGATATTTCAAACTCAGATAGCCCCCTCATTAATTATTCATGTTGATTACTGCAATTAGTTTGAGAAACCTACCTAGAAATTGACCTGGGACAACATATTACGCAAATTATAGCAAATGAAGGTAAAATGTATAATAGTATAAGTGTTCAAGCATAATTAATGAAAAAGTATGGAATAAAATAAAGTAATCAGAGCCAGGAGAAGATATACAATAATAACAGCAAGTTTATGTTTTTTTCATATATTGATCACTTTCTCAAAAGAACCAAAAGAGCATCAAAAATAAACAAAAAATCTATCGTGGTGAGAAAGAAAGAGCAAAAGTATATTTTGATTACGTTCATTTTGCTGATAGAAGAACTATTGCCCATTCTTTAATAAAGAACAATAGAATTAGCTTCATTAAACTATATCTAATAAATAAGTAAAATATTTCGAGTTTTATTAATTACAAGTAGCCTTGCAATGGCATAATTCAGTACACTTTAGTTTCATTTTTCTACATTTGCAGTTTCCTTTACATGCACTTTTGCAACCACATTTTGTTAATTTTCGAACGCCATGTGATGCATCAGGGAGTGCTGACCAAAATGGCATTCCATTTTCTCGAAATCCAAAATCTTTGAACGAAGGTAAATTCATCATAGATTGACAGGATCTTGACCAAACATACCCAGCAATGTACACCGCTCGTTTGACGTGTTGTAACAGAGCAGATCTAGTCGGAGGTAAATTGTCAAGGGCTCTACCATTACAGAACAAATCCTTTCGACATTGGTTAACAGAAGTTGAATTTGATGTACGGTGATAAAGCAATACGACGAAACGTTCGATTTTAGTAAGGCTATCAAGAATTTCATTTTCACTTGGCTCTTCACTTAACAAGGCAAAAACCTCATTTATTTCGGGGTAAACTTGCCAAACTTTCCAAGCAGTTTGTTTCGAAACATGAGCAAAAAAAGAAACCTGATCACAACCAGTAAAACAATAAAAGAATCGTAATCCACGCCTTCGAATTGAATCTAATGATATTTCATGGATAGGCATGATAAACCTTGTTTTGCCGGAACCGAAGTCAATCCATAGAAAATCCAAATTCAGATCATTAAACAAAGAAATAGCAATGATGATTACATCAGTGTCTACTGTTCGTATTATAACACTTTTGTGTCCTTTGCGAATCATATCTGATAGATGCAAGAATATGCGTGTATCCGCCTCTTCATGGTCTGTCGGTGAAATATTCAAATTTTCACTTGTAAGGGTGATCGTGTCATCATAACCACATATAATTTTCTCTGAACTTAATCTCTTGATTTCAAGTGAGAGATATCTAAACAATTCTATCTTGTTGTCACTAGACCGAAGGAAATCTTTCCAATTAGATGGTATTAATGAATTAGAATGAACACGTCTTCTCGTACCAACTCCACGTTTTAATCGAGTTTCACCTTTCAAACTTACTTCTGGGTACGTATCAAAAACAACATCTAATCGTAAAGCATTTGCACGTGATTGATATTTTACAAGGTACGGATACAATAGATCTTTAGTGTATTCATAAAAAGACATGTTTTTCGAAGGCTGTATTTGGTTTGTAACTACTGGTCCATCAATAATGATACCATCCGCATTTGGTAATTCGTATTCAATGTTAGTGACAAGTCCTTTTAGATTGTTCAATAATCCAGACTTTTCACCAGAACGTAGGTTACCTGAAATAGAAAGACTAGGTGGATAAGGAAGTGTCTCGTGCTTAAAAAAATCATCCATGTCACCTCCTCGTACTTGAGTCGCAACATATAACTGTGAAAATAAATGCAAATGTTCTTTACTTTCCTTATCTTTAGTTTTGTTTTGACCTATTTTTTTAGATACTTTCCCCATGAGTGGCAGAGAGTTTTTTTGAATTGGATCAAGGAATGTTGAAGGATTATTTCTAATCATCTTAAAAAATTTCTCTTTTTGATTTTTTCCCAAACTTTCGATGTTCGATACGGACTTCATAACTTCATCAGCTGCAATATCATTCGAAACAATGTTATATAGAGTAGATATACCATTCTGAAACGGGTTACCAAGCTCCAAAAATTCCTTTTCCAAATTTCTCACATCTTTTTTGAAAAGTTCACGAATTGAATTACAATCATCATGATGGCGGCGGAAACTATCATCATCTTTTATACCAAGTACAGAAGTTTCCTTAAATTCATTAACTAAACGTGCTTCTTCTGGTCCACAGACCATCCATCGAAGTAATTTATCATCATCTTCAGTTAGACCAGAAAACCCTCCATTTCCCTTAGCATCAGCATTTAGTTGCTCATGTCTTTGATCCATTCCCATGGAAGAGAATTTGTTAAGTGTCCTTGCAACAACAAAGTTTCCATTCTCATGAAATTCTTTAAATATATCAGGATTTATTTCCTCTAAAATATCCATATCAAAGGCATGAATTGACAACCAACGTGCATAATGATAGTGGTCAAGAG
>JAUKPT010001236.1:0-15929 GCA_032273505.1 Nanomia bijuga
TACCGAATTTTTGTCCGATTGCATTACTGACATGCTGGCTGTATTCTAATGTTCTCACCTATGAAACCTTTTTTTTTTAGTTTGGGCTGTACAATTCAGCCAATTATAGCCTCCTGCAAAATACAGTCTATTGTTGCCTCTTTTTCTGGAGATCCTAGAAAACATTGTAAAAACAGGAATTACGGTTAGCACAGTTTTGGACAAAAATTCGGGCGGACAAAAATTTACGGCGGACAAAAGTGCCGAAAGTTAAGCTTAGTGCCGAAAATTTTGTCCGCCGAAAATTTTTGTCCGCCAAAAATTTTGTCCGCCGAATTTTTGTCCGATAAGGTAATAAATAAAACAAAAGAATTTTAAATAAAACGATTTTGGACTCCACCCCGATTTGTGTTTGTGTTTGTGTTTGCCACGTGATGAATGTTTCACTCGAAGAAACCATGGAAACCTGAAAAATCTCAAGGGTGACATTTAATCTAGATGTTTGTAGTTGAAACAGAAGACTAATCTTTGAAAAAACAAGAGTTTAACGTCCTTTTGCGGGCGGGACGATAAACTCATGTTAATCGTTGAAAACCCGTTCAGTAAAACAGATAAACAACAGGAACATTGATGACTAAATCAAGTATAATGGGGGGTGGGTAAATACAGTAGAATAGTATTCAAAGGTGTCAAGCAATGTCTGATTTCAATGATAAATAATGGATGACAAGCTAGAGAAATCTAAATTAGATCAGGTCTAAAAAATCTTTTTGTTACTAAGGGTTTATAATGGACTTGATTGCTGAATTTGAATGGCTGATGTAATGTAAAGAGATATCATTAAGGGTGGACAAGCTTGTGAAAGACCAGATCTTAAACATGTTTTGTGTATACCAGCTATCTCATCCTATAAAAGCTATTTTTATACGGCAGAATTGAAAAACCTTTAAAGGTTGTAAGATTACTAAATTCAATCAAAAAGTAAAATAAAATCAAGGGGTATATCATCAATGCTACTATAGACTTTTAACTTTAACAAATATACAAGGAAAATTCTCCCCCTTTTTAGTCTGAAATCTCATATTGAATTTCCCAAAGAGAAAAAACAACAGGGACACAATAGATTCTTGAACTTTAACATCAAACATCGAGTTGACAGATGACTTCACAACAAAGATCCTTATCGTCAACAAAATGAATGAAGAGAGAAAATCAGTCCTAATCAAGGCTTAAACTAATCTAATTGATTTTATTATTGCAATTAAGACGTGTGGAGGATCGAAGTATACAAAAACATACTCAAAGATGTTATCTTGATTATTTGTAAATTATATTATCATAACATGGATAAGCATGCAAACAGAACAGATATTTTAGTTCATTACTTAATGATATTCACCCGAAACGTAACTAAAACTAAACTTACTTATTTCTGACTAAATTCATCTCATAACAAATAGCTTATAAACTTATTTATCAGTTACTGACAAATTTGTCACACTATATTGGTAACTAAAGCGTAGCTAAAAATCAAGTATATCTAACAAACTGGCTATAAACAAATAAGGGAGGTAAATAATTCGTCTTTGTCAAAATATTTTAAACTAGATAAAATCAACGGTAAATATTTTGGCCAACAGCCTCGGCATTGGCGGAATTTTGAAGATAGGGAAGATTTCTAATGTTTCTATTGTTTCGCACCCTAGAACAAGGAAGAAAAAAGAAAAATAACAGAATGGTGTGGGGAAGAAATAAGAAGTTTTGGTCAAAATATTTACTTTTGGATAAAATCCTTACCCTCAAAACATTGTGATTCCAGGTAGAGATCGGTAGAATTTGGATTGAATGAAACTGAAATATCACTGACAATTTCAGCAATAATGAAGCTCTGACAAAATTAAAAATTTAAAAGAAAAATATTGCCGATGAAAAAATTCAATACAAAAATGATCATCCTCTTGGGTCCCTTGGTCCCTTATTTCAAAAGTACAACTTTGAAATCACAAAAACATTACTACTAATTTAATGAATTCTATTTTATTTGAAATAAATGGGCCTCACAATTGGATGCTTATAAAAAGAAATATGGGAAAAATGAATGAAATGGTACCACTCTTGGAATCTTAAAGAAAATGGACCTCGCCACAAAAACAAACAAAAAAAGGCAACTAACCATTGACAAAGAAATAATAATTTTCTCACGGTAAAAAAAAGTTGTATAAACCATAAAACAATTGATAATCATCTCATTTTTATCTATATTTACATTTTTTATCAACTAGCAAAAAAATATATACTCTTCATACAAAAAGAATACGTAAAATCTATCCACAAACATTATCAAACTATTTTTAAAATTACGCTTCCTGTTTTATGTACATGAACTTCACGGAAATGGCCACAGGTGACCGCATAATTGTCCCATACAAACACCCAGAAGGTTCTGTCTTCCCCTTGTGCATAAACTTGCTTAAGAACTTACACTATTCACGAAACTAACAGACATTACCGCATATATCGTCTCATAAAAGGTAATCAACAAATAAATCCATTTAGACACAAATTGTTTTTAAAAAATTTCATTGATTAGTAGACAAAGAATATAAACATACTAAAGTACTTTAGGTGTTTACTGCCACGGTTTAAAGTGTACACAATTCTATCAAGAACTTATTTACACTGTCTATGAAACTGCCTCATAAGAAAATATACATCAAACAAAGACTCGTTTGTCATATGTCTGTCATTTATTTCCTTCTTAACTTCATTACCAAGTGATAGACTATCACATGCATTAACCTCGAATTGTTCCGACCAATACCTCAATGTAATGTTTATGCCAAACAAGCTATTCCAAAATGAACAACAAAGACACAAAAGGCTTTTGAGCTCCACGCAGACGCATAGATGTAAATATTTGATTATTTAACACTGAAAGATTATACCAGTTTCATTTTATGATCTCTCTCTCTCGTATTGGATAAATTCTTTTTTAAGTAGGCTTTGAAAGGGTAAACATGTAAAAGAATAGGTCTTGAGGCTACTGAAAGGAGGCTGGTGTCCAATGTTTTCGTATGCTCTGTGTTTTTGCACTGTCGCGATTTTCTACATAATGTCCGATAGCATGTCATTTTCCATCGCATCGGACATTCATATTTTCAGTCAGGCACCTATCGTATCAAACAAATGTTTGTGTTTTTCTGTCGGACATTCTGACCTCTGAGAGGCAAATGACAACGGACAGCTGCTCACGTCGGTTATTTCCGAGGTCCGGCGGTTATTTTCACCCCTGAGATTGAATCAAAATCACAATATTTCAGTTTTCCTCTGGCTTAAATAACTAGCGGACAGCATACAACTTTTGAGTGCTTTTATTTTTAACATTGAAACACTATCCAAGTTTGATTGAAATGCCTCAGGGTATAATCTTGATGGTTAATAATAACAGGTCTCAATGGCCATAGATATCACGATCGGTCGCTCGACCCTCGCGCGTGTACTGAAGATGGCTTTAAACTAAAGTAACAACAAAATGGCTAATCTTTCAAGTCGAATAAAATCTTTTTTAGTGGACTTCGAACAAGTATTCTATATTGACCAGCATTAAAGATGTAAGAAAATAGCTTTTGGGTCTCAATGACTACTAACCCACCACGGTGGTAGAAGGTTATTTACATCAAATGGATGTTATTACCGACAAATTCCATAGAAATTCAACTACGATGATTGCCGAAAATAGCTTCTCCTGGCAGCATGGGTGCTCGACTGAAAAATTCCTGAAATCAGTAATTTCCTGAAGACTTCTCATGCCTGGATTTAGCGCTTCTCCGGTGAGAAATAACATCCAAACTTAGAGTTCAACCTACTTTTTACTAACGTATTGAGATGGTTGAGGTAATGATTAAAAATCTCTTGTTTCTCATCATACGAAATCTCTTTCAGATCAAGCATACGACAGAACCTGTTACAGCGATGCGTCTCGACGAATTTCTTTAGCGCGAACACCGACAGATTGCCCGCCGCGAAAAGTTTATACTGCTTATCGTCGCGTAGTTTCAGCGAAGATATTTCGGGATCGACAAGGGAATATTCGACGCCCTGTAGATCTGTGAGTAATAAATGTCTTTGTGACTTTTCGAATGAGAAATGCATGTAGGCGACAGCTTTGAGACTGATTTCGCGGTCTACGTCACCGAGCATCTCCCCGTTGTTATTGATATATTTTTCGAAATTACCCCCTACGTATTCCTCAACCGTCACCACCTCCCCGCTCTCATTGATGCCGTAAAATATTTCGTTGTAACTGAAGAGCGAGCCGAAACGCATCGTTCGCCGCTCTTGGTTGATATACTTGCGAACTAAGTCTGTAAAATGTTTCGCTAACATATGCATTTGTACAGTCTGCCTCGCCTCTTGATCAGCCGTGAGAGCATTCTTATGGTTATCACGTTTCAGTAACCTCTTAACGACCCAGTTCTTTTTCATTTGTAACTGTTTCTCGCTCAAACAAGTCGCGCAAAAAGCCTCGCGGTACGTTCCCTTCCCGAGTGGAGTTTTATCGATTATAAACTCAACGCTTTCCTGTTGACTCGACCAAACCATTTCCTTGACGAAGAACCTTTCAAGTTTTATGACAGTTGATTTGTTTGGTATGATCGAGCCGAGGCTGATCATCTGAAGAACAGAGAGTTGTTCGGGGATTTCCTTTGAACATCGCTCAGCAGTGTTGTTTGTTTTCTCTTCTTCGTTATTATCATCGACGTATTTATTATATTTCTTTTTACCTAACGACATTTTACATTTTTCCTCCTTGAGTCGATTCGAGTCCATAAATTCTGAAATCATACACATTAAAAACTCTTTTTTCTCGTTCAAGCTCCTACAGTGATCGGATTTCGGATGAGTGCTTTGTAAGGAGTCCTCACAATCCGATGGGAATATATCACTATCGGTACTTTCAGTGTCTTTCTCTACTTCACCGACGTCCGCTAACGAGTCCTCGAGTAGTTCTTCACAATCGAACAAATCACTATTCAGCGAATCGACGAAAGAATCATCATGGAATTTCTTCGCTGGCGACGATTTAATTATCTTTTTGCTAGTCCTAATATTCCCCGGTGTATTACAAGTGAATAAATTCAACAACGAATCACGCCGCTCTTTGACACTTTTAAATTGTGACGATTGCGTAATAGCTGCATTAATAACATTCTCTTTATGTAACTTGAATATATTGCGTTCAGCAGCTTCGCATGTGAGCGAATTGATTAGCGTATCCGTGCGTTCTTTAACACTTTTAATATTCGTTAGTTCGTTTGACGATTTTGTCATCGATTCCTCTTCTTCTTCTTCTTCTTCTTCTTCTTCTTCAATTTCATTAGCAATATCACTTGAGTTGTTTGTTTCATCGACGTTAATGATATCCTCCCTAATCTCAAAAGGCATTGAATTAATCAAAAGTTTATGATTTACATTAAAATTATTAACGCGCTCAATTCTATCACCACCAACAGATAAATTCATATCAGCAACACTGCTAACACGATCAGTATTCAACCCCCTCAAACATTCCAGAACGAGATCAGGGACTGTGTCCTCGCACCACAGCTCAACGTAGCTTTCACAGAAGCGATCGAGTTTCTTGCAGTATATATCTCCCTCTGTAGCACTGTCACATGTTCTGCCACTCATCCCCTCTTGATACCTTGATACTTATATAGTAATCAACAAAAACAGACGCAACCGTAAACGTAAAAAATAAACACATGTAATTTTGTAGTTTGACTATATAAAGCCTCTATAGCAACAACAAATTATTCGGTATACGTGTATGTATATGTATCACACCATTCGTCAAATTTCATCAGAAAGCTTACAACTTACATTCAATTCGACATCAATGTGCTGATTCAGCGAGACCACGCCTCACTTATCTTTTTTAATAAACTAGTTTTCAAAACAACTCATTAATTATTCATGATTTTAGTAATATTTCAGGATGACAACACTATATATAAATCTAGTGCACGTATAGCAGTGTGTCACCGGTTGAGCCCCAAACACCGCTGGTCTTGGTACAACCCTGTTCGATTTATGAGTGATACAGTGATTGAGTGACGTCTGCTGTTCAAGTCATCAATGATGCAAATTAACAGCTGAATCGTCATAAATTATCAAAGTTCTTCACATTTCCAAATAAAGTTGTTTACGACCTGTATAATATTCATGTATAGATCTGAAATTGACATCGCATCATATCCAATAAAGTGAAGATTTGTCCTATTTCTTTTGAGGTTATACCAATGAACACTGTGTAGCGAAGCGCAACAAACTTCTTTTTCAAATCTTTCCTTGAAGTGTTCATAGATAACTATCAACGAAATCTAATAACATTTCCGAACATATGAATCTGTAAATTATTTATAGCCGCCAGGAAGATGTAATGACGTTTTTAAAGTCTTAAAGATTAGTCTACACTAGCAGAAAATAACCCTCGCAAACACTTTGTACGTACTTATCGATGCTATGAATACAATTTTCAATCAATTTGCGAGTTCAATTTCCCCTTAAACTAAACGCTGGAAATTCGCTCAACACTTAACTTTTCCACACTAACACCATACGCAGTAGTCATTAATCGCATAAAAATTTAATCTTTAATGATAAGGAGAAGGATAGACAATCGAAGTGAGAAGAAACAGATTGAATTCGAAGTGAATAGGGGTTGGTACACTCATACAACACTTGAATCATGCAAACGAAATTGTCAGTATAAAAAAGTAACACTGCTATATTTGTCATACACTTTAAACTTGTCTGATATAGCAAGATAGAGTTAGAATATAGTTGCATTAAACTGGAATAAAGTATTCATTTTTGGCTGTATATTACCATTAACCCCTAATTGATAATTATTGAATGCTGGAATAATATAAATGCATATATTGAATAAGACTAATAGGATCAGGCATTTGAATATAATCAGAAGAGTTATGCATGTTCATATACCATGAAAAATGCCAGATATATAAATCAATACAATGATTGGAATTCACAGGTCCTACTCCTGAGATGTAAATCTTCTATACTCTGATATAAAATAATCTTCTATACTCCAGCATAAGTGGTCTATGATATCGAGCAAGGTCGGTGAATAATATTATGATAATAATATATTTTGATACCTTTTTTGACTCTGAATTGATACAAAATTCATTAGTATTTGATTCACTCAAAAGGGAATCGTTATAATATAATAAAAGAAAAAGTCAAGAGCTAAGGGTGAGATATCTAGAAAGTTTAGGAAGATGTTCGACATACTCAAAACATTGATTAAATGGAAAAAAGATAAATACACAAAAAAACATCAATATGCATAAAAATGTAAGTGGATGCACGAATGATGCATGATTTGTGATCAATGAAAAGCAAATGAAAAGCTGTTGTAAACCTGAACACAAGTTTAAAAACACAAAGGAAAAGCTTGATTAGTAAGTAAGGGCCTCCTAAATTGTAACATGAAATCATAAATAAATATAGCATAAAGACCTGTTTCTGATCTATCATTACACGGACTACCATACTAGTAGTCCGTGATCATTATCATAATGATGGTTGAAAGAAAATCCTCAAATCTTCAAATAGAAATTTACAA
The DNA here is from genome assembly GCA_032273505.1 of Nanomia bijuga. NCBI lineage: Eukaryota > Metazoa > Cnidaria > Hydrozoa > Siphonophorae > Agalmatidae > Nanomia > Nanomia bijuga. The sequence continues at coordinate 7,634 of JAUKPT010001236.1, forward strand.
TCGAGAAAATAAATAGAAAGCGATTTGAATCCAGCAAAGAATGTTGTTTAACTCGATTCAATAATAGTCGATCAAGTGATGTGTGGTGATGAAAGAATTTATTCTCACTCCGGGCACTACTTGATCACAATGATCTCTCCTTTAAGACATTATGTCATTTTATTTGACATTTTTTACATTTTTGTCAACTTTTCTTTTCAATGTCAATTTACGACCTTAATAATCCCGAAGTTTTGGGGCTTTGACGTTTCTTCGCTGCGAAAAATGAAAAGAACAAGGTAAAATTCTGAATATGAACTTAAATCTAAAACGCAGCCATCTACTTGCAAACTTTTTAAAGAATTTGGAAAAAGTGCGACTGTCATTTTTGTAAATTAAACGCAAACCATCTAACCCCATGTTTGATGCAAATATCGTATGGTCGACAGTCAACTTAATTATGCCCCAGCCACCAAAATTCAAAATTATTATTTTTGCCCTGTTTTTGCGGTGTTTTGCAGCGTTTTTTGTGACTGACTAACTGTGACAAAATTGGTAATAATATCAAAAAGAACTGTTTTAGGTTAAGAAAATTATTTGTTTACTTTGCTTAAAATGACAAAAAATACCAGAAAAGGCCAAAATTTGCTAATAATTGACCATATTTTCGTCCTGTTTTTCTTCGTGTATTTCACGAAGACGATGAATAGCTTACATGGATGGAAAAGCATTGAAAGAAGACATACCATAACGTGTTGGTATACCTATAGTCTGTACAAAAAGTGTAGACAGTGATTTTTGAAATACGAATAACTTCTTCAATTTTTATTTGTTTAAGCTAATTTTCACACATATTGTAGCCACGTATTTGAAAATGAAGAAGAATTGCGATCAGAAAATGAAAAAGAAAAAAAATCAACTTCTTTATTTCGAATACAAATCGCATAATTTTAACTTCATCTTTATCGGCTATCCTAGCCGATCTTAAAAATGTATTCACTTCTGTTCTAGCTTCGTTTGATTTGTGACCCCTAGTTAAGCCAAAATATGCCCGAAATGCATCAAAAATCGCCATAATTAAGCACGTCTAGGTGTCACAAAACATACCGCAACTTTATGACGAATTACGCTAGATTAAAAACGAATACCTTTTTGAGATCAGCTAAGATAGTCAATAAAAGAGAAATTTAAATGTTACGATTCTTATACGAAATAAAGAAGTTGATTTTTTTTCTTTTTCATTTTCTGACCGCAATTCTTCTTCATTTTCATAAATAATCATGTCAAATTAAAGTGCTCGACAACAGCCACGATATGAGAGAAAATTATCCTAAACGAATAAAAATTGAGGAAGCATTTCACTCTCTACACTTTTTGTACAGACTATAACATCATCATTAAGGTATGTTGCTACGAAATTTCTCTATACACTTTTCGCGTGTTTAGTGCTGATCTCTACGATAAAGGAAAACGAACGTCGTGAGAAACTATCTGGCATCACTAATAACAACCAATTATTAATCAAATTATTATAACCACATCATTAAAAAGTGTCTATATATGTATGGAAGAACGTGAGTTAAATTTGTTTGAGAGAATTATTTAGAAATATATAGGAAGTCAAATAAATATTTAGGCCGACCTGTGGAAATTCTAGAAGATAAAACTATGTAGCGCAAAATTAAACAATAACTAAACTAAAATTTATTATGCGAAAATGTTCTTTTCTTCTGATTCGGTAGACTTTTTGCAAAGATAATAACTAAATCGCATGCATTTTATGCGAAAATTCATACGAAATTGCAGTTTAGAAGAAGTCTCAAACCTGACAATACTAGTTAAAGGATATCTACACTATTTCTACTCAACCACCAAAACCAGTTGGATTCATTCCAAGTCCAAGGATTTTCATTAAAATTCACTTAACTATATAACAGGAAGAATCTTCCTGTATACACGAAAACATCAGCAGCAAGATGAAAGAGAGCAGAAAAAGTCGCTCAGCAAATCCTCACGACTTTCGTGACATTTAAGTGAGTGGACTAATTTTGTACTCACGACTAAAAATGATAAAAAAAAATGGTAAAAATAATATAAAAAAAAAAACAATGCGTTCTTCTCGTAAGCAAATTATCGCGAAATTTAATAATATAAAACAATTACATTAATTTCGTTACTACTTTTCTTGTTAAAGTCGCGAATAGATTTTCGAAACTTAAAGGAAATATCGCCTATAACACCATTAAGTAATGATACACCATTTTACACTTGTCCCAGCAAGCCAACATCTTGTATATCCGATCAAAAAACAGCATTGCAACAAATATTTTACCAAAGTGGTCGAGGTTGTCATACCATACAATAAACTTGTTTGTGGAAGAATATATTTGAAGTGATGGGCATCCATAAGTAATATCAATCTATGTAAATGGTCAAAGTGGTGAATATCAAAAAGTGAAATCTATTTAGAATTAAACAGAGATATTCAAACCGAGTGGCGGATTTTAGAGCTTATATCATAAGCTTCTATTGGACAAAATTCCAAGTAAAAATCCACAAGAAATTGAAATAATGAGAAATAAATTTATCTAGCTCCGTAAAAATCCTTCCATTGGAATATTATTGCGAAATTTTATTGAGTGATCACATTCGCCTTTTTAACAAACAAGGCGAGAGCACTAATTGTCGCGAGAAACGAAATAAATGTATTGTTTTTTATCATAAAATTTCTATTGTGAGAGACATTTTTAGTGAAGAAAATGTCGCTAAAACAAAATGTCGCGAAAGTTGCAACAATTTGCTCGCGACAACTTTTTCTTCGCTGTAGTACTAAAAAAATCAGTCAGCCTGTGTTACAACGGTAAATATCTTGGCCAAAATATAAATTCCGTAATTCAAATTAAGTCAATTCTGAAAACTTATTTTTCTTGTAATTTTTCGCATTTCCCGCTACGAAATAACAAATTACATCTCATTAGTGTAAAGAAACAAAGCGTATTAAGAAAGGTTTTCCATTTAACATATAAAATAGGAATGAGAATAAACAAAATTGCATCAAATACCATTTTTGTAAAGAGAAAAATTGTAAAAAAAAAACAATTTGCTGAAGATCATTTCTGTTTACACAAAACATAACCATTATATTATCAAAAATACATTAAATCATAATTGCAACCTTATAAAACACACAAGTCAATTGTGTAGACATTCTTTGCAAGGTTAATGAAAACTTTCCTTTGAAGCATTACACACAGAAATGAGTTCCCAAGTCATCTCTTTTTACATTGATTATAATAATCTTAAAAAATTAACACAAAACTAACACAAAACTAACACAAAATTATAACACGTTATCATACAACACGATATAAACACTACATTTCACCTCTAAAAGGCATCAACACATTGAAATTACACAGAGAAAAACTGCACTGAAGGTCACAAAATTATCTATATTGTATTACACTAAAATAAACCTAAAAAAAACAAATTCCCAAATTTAATTTCAATACAAAAAAAGCCACTAAATTATTCCCGTTTTAAAAAAATTTAGCACATAGCATCTGCACAGAGAAAAAGCTACGCATAATTACCCTTGTCCTGCACTAATAAAAAACATATGATATAAAAAGGAATGCTTTTCAACCCAACTGAATGTAGAGTTCGCAACGATGTCATCCTCACAGTGACATAACTGTTTTCTGATGAAAAACGACAACACACTATGTACACATAAACATCATAGACATGACATGAGCAGGGGAGACACTAATCCTTTTAGGGTCAATTAACAAAATTGTTCCACTCGATATAATACAATTTCGCTTGACTGATCAAACTAACAGATAACTGCAACAAAGTCGAAAAACAATCTTATATCAATTATATTAAATATTTTGGCCAACACAGAATCCCTCGGGGTGGGGAAGAAACAGGTGAAATTTGAAAAATAGGGAAAAAATAAAGCGATTTCTATTGTTTTCCACCCTAAAACAGGGGGGCATGGGGATGAAATAAGAAGTTTTGGCCAAATATTTACCGGCGTTTTGTATTTTTTGAATTTTCAGATCCACCCAAAAAGTAAACTAATATAAAATCAGATTAACCTAATCCTAGACTAGACTGGCAATATAACTCGTTTACGATATATTATTTTTCGGCGCAACAAAAAGTTACATTGCATTTGTTTAAGGTTACAGCAAAAATGTATTTTGTCGGATAGAACAATTTTGTGATAGACATTAAAAGGATTAGTGTCTCCTCTGCTCAGATAAAAATGTACTTTTTTGAGTGTTAATTCTTACTGTAAATCATATTTATTTTTTTATTTACATGCGAAAAGTTTATTATCCAAGTCTCAAGGTAACCAATTTAGCTCAATTTAAATGAAAAAATATGCAATAAAGGCAGCTGAACATTTTTGGAAAAACAAATGAACTAAGATATAAAAGAACTCCTCGAGATATTCGCTGTTTATCGTTAATTAATGCATGCTTAGGTATTATCGCCAATTTTCGGTCAATTCAGTCTTTTGATTGGTAAGAATTTACAGCATTTATATTGAACCAATAAGCTCTTATTGGTTCAATATAAAATGTCACAATTTGATGTTTTGTCAAAATCTACATGAACTAATGATAATATTGATGATGCAATTCCCAACCAATCTAAAGACGTAATTAATTTGGTGAAAATTCATAATACATCCTTACTTCCTATAATAATATTATTTGCCATCTATTCGACACAATATTGATGTATTTGCCATATTATAGCAGTATTTCGAGTACACGTTTTTTTAGAAGCAATTTCTTTGCGCTTCGTTAGGTTTTAGGTATTCTTAGCCTATAAGATGCTTAGTAATATATTTGCTTGGTATTTTTATAAATTCAAGCTGATTTCATTGATTTCATTTAAAAAAATTTAATCAGTTTTCTTTCCATTCTCTTAGTTTATTAACCGGCATCCTATAGAGCGCGAAGATCTAAAATACATTATTTTTTTCACACTTTGTAAGGGGGGACATTTCCGAGCGGGGAAAAAAGTACTTTTTTTTCCTGTATCTCGTTTTTACGTAGAATTAGTTTTGCTCTTTTTTAAAAAAAATATTTTGCTCAAAATTTATGAAAAAACAAACCAATTAAAATTGACAAATTCTTTAGATTCTCACGAGCAATTGACTAGCAAAAACTTGTTTTAAAAAGTTTTGAAACTTTTCAAAACATGGTTGCTGTGTAAATAAATTAAGAGAATGGAAAGAAAATTACGTATTAACTGGTATAAAGTGACTTTTCCCCCTCGATAAACCCTCGAATCATTATTGGTCGAGCGTAGCGTATCTCGTGTTTATCTCGGGATTGGCGCTATGACTAATTCAATCTTTAGATTTGTTGGAAATTACATCGCCAATATGAGTTCATTTGGAAGCGTTTTAATAATTTCGGATTTTAACAAAACATCAAATTGTGACATTTTGAATTGAGCCAATTGGCTTTCTGATGTTATCTCTTACCAAGTGCAAACCTTAAATCGTATTCTCAAAAGATAATTTGTTCAATTTTTTCGTCCGGTCCAGGAATAATACCATCACAAAAATAAATATATACAAAAAAACGGAAACCAGTAAATTGTTGAAGAAAGCAATACATCAAAACTCCCAACCGAAGACATGTACTTACATTGACATAAAGAAGTGCATATCAAAGAAGATACTATGTTTAACCGAGTGCACGAAAAAGAGGGGACTAGCTGTTGTTTATATATGTAAATGATCCATGGATATCAATCGAAGATTTCGTTTGATTTGTCTGAGGGTCATTAAGTGCCTAAAATTCCCAGTGGGTTTTCTGCATGACAAAAGTTTATGTAATCACTTGTCTTCCTGGTATTAAAATAACGATCCATATTTGAAAAAATTCAAATTGATTTATGACTATGGTTTTCCCCAAAGACCTGCAAATTTCGTGGTTTTCCCATAATAGAGTTTAAGTAGCTCAATTTTACCTGGTAATCGTAATCATTATCAATTTGTGATGAGTATGTAGGTTCTTTCCACAGACCACTAAGTACCAACGAATTTTGCGGTTTTCACATCATACAGTTTAAAAAGTCGCTGATTCTACCTGGTACGTGTAAAACATGATTCGTTTGTAAAAAGTAAGATTAATTAACATTTTATTTTTCAAGGACAATAAGACTTCAGCGGTTTTCCCATCATAGAGTGGTACTTGAGTGTATATAAACGCAGATACGTCTATTATGATATAATAACGTATCAGAAGGTCAAGGGGATGCACTTAAGATATGGGAGGGATTTCACAAACAATGGAGACAGCATCGGGTAAGAGGTATACAAATAGGTTGAAGTAGAAAACCAAAAAGACCCACCCATCAAAAATAAATAAATATTTCGAAGGAATATCCCATAGAAAGTTATTTCTAAAAGCAACTTAGAATTTCGATCAGCGTTGAAGTTGTTTTCTATTCGTGAAAAATGTCAAATAATCAGTGTGGAGGATGCGTAGCGAGTCCCTTTCAGCTTGGAGTTTGGGGACGCTGCAATCCCCCCGACGGGGTCGAGGGGCGGAGCCCCGGATTTCTAGTACATTTTGAGCCATTTCAGAGGCATTTAGGGCTACTTTTGAACGGATAACGGATTTTGAACAGATGACGTTTTTTTCTTCTAAATCTAGAAGTCCTTTCATCGGTTTTTTCCTTTTTCTGTCGGTTTTTACCGATCAGCGGCCGTTATTTCCATGACTGGGAACTGTTCTTCTTCTTCTTTAGTCCACCCGTCTGCCATCTTGAACTAAAGTCGAAAATTAACTAACTAACAAAACGCGAGGTTTCTTGAAAAATCGATTACAGAGGATTTTTTTTTTGACTGAAAAATAAGTACTAGTACTATACTCCCATGGTCTGACAAGAGACAGTACCTACAAAAAAAACGTTCAGAGATGTTGACGTTTAAAATTAATCAAAACACATGAAAATACTGATTGTTGAAAATGTATAAACAGGCATGAGAACAGATTGAAATAATTTCCCTGAAAACCGCGTATGTTAGGCAAAGTCATAATTTGCCATGATTTGCCATAATTTCCCCCTGAAATCAAGGAAATCCCTGAGCATTTTTTATGACTGATAAAATGGTTAGGTTATGTATGGTTAGGTTGATAGTATGGATGGAAAAAAATTATTTTTTGACGGTCTGACTGAAGACAATGAGTAATAATATACTGTCAGACCACGGCAGTAATAGTAATGTAGACTATTATAAGAAATCGTTAGATATATAATTTTAACCTTTTCTTCTAGCAACTATGAATGACGAGCAAAAAATATATATGAAAATGAACACTTCCAGTATAGTCTTACCAATCCCTTCGCCCATTTTCCTCAAAATACTTTCTTTTCGGGAAAAGTGATGACTAGACAACAATCACAGAAAACATTAAGAATAGAATTATTGAAGTCGAGACACAGCTTAAAAAACTAAAAGAATTAATCATAAAAGATCCTATAATTTCTAGTAATTACATGCATACAAAAATAAATAATAAATTATGTGCCAATAACATTTTATCGCAGTAATTCGATGAAATGCATATAGAATAAAGAGATTTTATTTAAAAACTAAAGTGATTCACGGTCCTTTGTTTCACAGTGAAATGAAAACGAATGTTTTTTCAAGAAAATGGGATATTATTCAAATTAAATAAAACAGTTATAAAAGTAAAGAGGCAAAGGAAATGTGAACCTTGTGCGATGAAAATTAGTTCCATCCCTTCGACGTTAACATCTCCTTTTTCCCTTGTTCTCCAAAAGATGCGTCACGTGATCGAATATTCTTGTAATTATTAATGCAGAAAACATTTTTTCTCCATTATATGAACTCAACTAATCCAATTTTCAATGCTTACAGCCGATTAACCCCCAACAAAAAAAATGAAAAGAAAAGAACAATATTTGAGAATGTGCTTCAAGTATTCTTTTTTTACTTTTTGGATTTGAAAAATAGTATGTATCGTGAAAAAAATTAGAATTTCGAGGGGTCGTTCATGAAATGGTTTCGAAACATTTATAAAAATGAAAAAAAGAAGAAATTACAATTGAAATAAAAACCTGATATGTTTAAATCATTCATCCTGTAAAAAAAAAACGTCTCCAGTCCTTCGCTTAAATCGCCGATTTCTGTACTTAATTCTCTTCCCTAAAAATAAACTCAAGCTTAAAAGCTACAACCCCCGTAGCAAAAAGTGTGCGATCCGGCGATTAGATCGCAGCGGAATTTGAGCATTTGAAGGTCTGCAGAAAG